>JABUOV010000246.1:42500-60632 GCA_025617405.1 Perca schrenkii
CCATACCAACCTGAATACGCCCCATCTCGTCTGATCTCGGAAGCTAAGCAGGGTAGGGCTGGGTCAGTACTTGGATGGGAGACTTCCTGGGAATACCCGGTGCTGTAAGCTTTTTATTCTACACTTTCAACAGCAGGGGCTCTACTCCATCTTTATTCCACAAGTGTAATTGCATTTTGCCATCTATAAATAGCTTGTGATCACCTGTTCTAAATGCTTACTGCCATACCAACCTGAATACGCCCAATCTCATCTGATCTCGGAAGCTAAGCAGGGTAGGGCCGGGTCAGGAGTTTGATGGGAGACTGCCTGGGAATACCCGGTGCTGTAAGCATTTTATTCCTGTTTTACAACCGCAGGGGCTGTACTCCATCTTTATGCCACAAGTGTAATTGCATTTTGCCATCTATAAATAGCTTGTGATCACCTGTTCTAAATGCTTATGGCCATACCACCCTGAACACGTCTGATCTCGGAAGCTAAGCAGGGTAGGGCCGGGTGAGTAGTTGGATGGGAGACGGCCTTGGAATACCCGGTGCTGTAAGCTTTTTATTCTACACTTTCAACATAAGGGGCTCTGCTCCTTCTTTATACCACAACTGTAATTGCATTTTACCATCTATAAATAGCTTGTGATCACTTGTGCTTAATGCTTACGGCCATACCACCCTGAACACGCCTGATCTCGTCTGATCTCGGAAGCTAAGCAGGGTAGTGCCGGGGCCGTACTTGGATGGGAGACTGCCTGGGAATACCCGGTGCTGTAAGCTTTTTATTCTACACTTTCAACATCAGGGGCTCTGCTCCTTCTTTATACAACAACTGTAATTGCATTTTACCTTCTATAAATAGCTTGTGATCACCTGTGTGAAAAGCTTACTGCCATACCAACCCGAATACGCCCAATCTCGTCTGATCTCGAAAGCTAAGCAGTGTACGGCTGGGTCAGTACTTGGATGGGAGACTGCCTGGGAATACCCGGTGCTGTAAGCTTTTTATTCTACACTTTCAACATCAGGGGCTCTGCTCCTTCTTTATACCACAACTGTAATTGCATTTTACCATCTATAAATAGCTTGTGATCACCTGTGCTAAATGCTTACAACCATACCACCCTGAACACGCCTGATCTCGTCTGATCTTGGAAGCTAAGCAGGGTATGGCCGTGTCAATACTTGGATGGGAGACTGCCTGGGAATACCCGGTGCTGTCAGCATTTAATTCCTGTGTAACAACAGCAGGGGCTCTGCTCCATCTTTATACCACAAGTGTAATTGCATTTAACCATCTTTAAATAGCTTGTGTTCACCTGTTCTAATTACTTATGGCCATACCACCCTGAACACGCCTGATCTCGGAAGCTAATCAGGGTAGGGCCGGGTCAGTACTTGGATGGGAGACTGCCTGGGAATACCCGGTGCTGTAAGCTTTTTATTCTACACTATCAACATCAGGGGCTCTGCTCATTCTTTATACCACAACTGTAATTGCATTTTACCAGCTATAAATAGATTGTGATCACCTGTGCTTAATGCTTACTGCCATACCAACCTGAATACGCCCCATCTCGTCTGATCTCGGAAGCTAAGCAGGGTCGGGCCAGGTCAGTACTTGGATGGGAGACTGCCTGGGAATACCCGGTGCTGTCAGCATTTTATTCCTGTGTAACAACAGCAGGGGCTCTGCTCCATCTTTATACCACAAGTGTAATTGCATTTCACCATCTTTAAATAGCTTGTGTTCACCTTTTCTAATTACTTGTGGCCATACTACCCTGAACACGCCTGATCTCGGAAGCTAAGAAGGGAAGGGCCGGGTCAGTACTTGGATGGGAGACTGCCAGGGAATACCCGGTGCTGTAAGCATTTTATTCTACACTATCAACATCATTTGCTCTGCTCATTCTTTATACAACAACTGTAATTGCATTTTACCATCTATGAATAGCTTGTGATCACCTGTGCTAAATGCTTACTGCCATACCAACCTGAATACGCCCGATCTCGTCTGATCTCGGAAGCTAAGCAGGGAAGGGCCGGGTCAGTACTTGGATGGGAGACTGCCTGGGAATACCCGGTGCTGTCAGCATTTTATTCCTGTGTAACAACAGCAAGGGGCTCTGCTCCATCTTTATACCACAAGTGTAATTGCATTTAACCATCTTTAAATAGCTTGTGTTCACCTTTTCTAATTACTTATGGCCATACCACCCTGAACACGCCTGATCTCGGAAGCTAAGAAGGGTAGGGCCGGGTCAGTACTTGGATGGGAGACTGCCAGGGAATACCTGGTGCTGTAAGCTTTTTATTCTACACTATCAACATCATTTGCTCTGCTCATTCTTTCTACCACAACTGTAATTGCATTTTACCATCAATAAATAGCTTGTGATCACCTGTGCTTAATGCTTACTGCCATACCATCCAGAATACTCCCGTTCTCGTCTTATCTTGGAAGATAAGCAGTTTAAGGCCGGGTCAGTACTTGGATGGGAGACTGCCTGGGAATACCCGGTGCTGTAAGCATTTTATTCCTGTTTTACAACCGCAGGGGCTCTACTCCATCTTTATACCACAAGTGTAATTGCATTTTGCCATCTATAAATAGCTTGTGATCACCTGTTCTAAATGCTTACAGCCATACCACCCTGAACAGGTCTGATCTCGGAAGCTAAGCTGGGTAGGGCCGGGTCTGTACTTGGATGGGAGACTGCCTGGGAATACCCGGTGCTGTAAGCATTTTATTCCTGTTTTACAACCGCAAGGGCTCAGTTCCATCTTCATATCGCAAGTGTAATTGCATTCTGCCATATATAAATAGCTTGTTTTCACCTGTTCTAAATGCTTACTGGCATACCGACCTGAATAAGCCCAATCTCGTCTCATCTCGGAAGCTAAGCAGGGTAGGGCAAGGTCAGTACTTGGATGGGAGAATGCCTGGGAATACCCGGTGCTGTAAGCATTTTATTCCTGTTTTTCAAACGCAGGGGCTCTACTCCATCTTTATACCACAAGTGTAATTCCATTTTGCCATCTATAAATAGCTTGTGATCACCTGTTCTAAATGCTTACTGCCATACCAACCTGAATACGCCCGATCTCGTCTGATCTCGGAAGCTAAGCAGGGTAGGGCCGGGTCAGTACTTGGATGGGAGACGGCCATGGAATACCCGGTGCTGTAAGCTTTTTATTCTACATTTTCAACATCAGGGGCTCTGCTCCTTCTTTATACCACAACTGTAATTGCATTTTACCATCTATAAATAGCTTGTGATCACCTGTGCTAAATGCTTACTGCCATACCAACCTGAATACGCCCCATCTCGTCTGATCTCGGAAGCTAAGCAGGGTAGGGCTGGGTCAGTACTTGGATGGGAGACTTCCTGGGAATACCCGGTGCTGTAAGCTTTTTATTCTACACTTTCAACAGCAGGGGCTCTACTCCATCTTTATTCCACAAGTGTAATTGCATTTTGCCATCTATAACTAGCTTGTGATCACCTTTTCTAAATGCTTACTGCCATACCCAACCTGAATACGCCCAATCTCATCTGATCTCGGAAGCTAAGCAGGGTAGGGCTGGGTCAGTACTTGGATAGGAGACTGCCTGGGAATACCCGGTGCTGTAAGCTTTTTATTCTACACTTTCAACAGCAGGGGCTCTACTCCATCTTTATGCCACTAGTGTAATTGCATTTTGCCATCTATAAATAGCTTGTGATCACCTCTTCTAAATGCTTACGGCCATACCACCCTGAACACGCCTGATCTCGTCTGATCTCGGAAGCTAAGCAGGGTAGGGCCGGGTCAGGACTTGGATGGGAGACTGCCTGGGAATACCCGGTGCTGTAAGCATTTTATTCCTGTTTTACAACCGCAGGGGCTATACTCCATCTTTATGCCACAAGTGTAATTGCATTTTGCCATCTATAAATAGCTTGTGATCACCTGTGCTAAATGCTTACAACCATACCACCCTGAACACGCCTGATCTCGTCTGATCTTGGAAGCTAAGCAGGGTATGGCCGTGTCAATACTTGGATGGGAGACTGCCTGGGAATACCCGGTGCTGTCAGCATTTAATTCCTGTGTAACAACAGCAGGGGCTCTGCTCCATCTTTATACCACAAGTGTAATTGCATTTTGCCATCTATAAATAGCTTGTGATCACCTGTTCTAAATGCTTATGGCCATACCACCCTGAACACGTCTGATCTCGGAAGCTAAGCAGGGTAGGGCCGGGTCAGTGCTTGGATGGGAGACGGCCTTGGAATACCCGGTGCTGTAAGCTTTTTATTCTACACTTTCAACATAAGGGGCTCTGCTCCTTCTTTATACCACAACTGTAATTGCATTTTACCATCTATAAATAGCTTGTGATCACTTGTGCTTAATGCTTACGGCCATACCACCCTGAACACGCCTGATCTCGTCTGATCTCGGAAGCTAAGCAGGGTAGTGCCGGGGCAGTACTTGGATGGGAGACTGCCTGGGAATACCCGGTGCTGTAAGCTTTTTATTCTACACTTTCAACATCAGGGGCTCTGCTCCTTCTTTATACCACAACTGTAATTGCATTTTACCATCTATAAATAGCTTGTGATCACCTGTGCTAAATGCTTACTGCCATACCAACCTGAATACGCCCGATCTCGTCTGATCTCGGAAGCTAAGCAGGGTAGGGCCGGGTCAGTACTTGGATGGGAGACTGCCTGGGAATACCCGGTGCTGTAAGCTTTTTATTCTACACTTTCAACATCAGGGGCTCTGCTCCTTCTTTATACCACAACTGTAATTGCATTTTACCATCTATAAATAGCTTGTGATCACCTGTGCTAAATGCTTACTGCCATACCAACCCTAATACGCCGATTCTCGGCTGATCTCGGAAGCTAAGCAGGGTAGGGCCGGGTCAGTACTTGGATGGGAGACTGCCTGGGAATACCCTGTGCTGTCAGCATTTTATTCCTGTGTAACAACAGCAGGGGCTCTGCTCATTCTTTATACCACAACTGCAATTGCATTTTACCATCTTTAAATAGCTTGTCTTCACCTGTTCTAAATACGTACGGCCATACCACCCTGAACACGCCTGATCTCGGAAGCTAAGCAGGGTAGGGCCGGGTCAGTACTTGGATGGGAGACTGCCTGGGAATACCCGGTGCTGTAAGCTTTTTTATTCTAGACTAACAACATCAGGGGCTCTGCTCCATTCTTTATACCACAACTGTAATTGCATTTTACCAGCTATAAATAGATTGTGATCACCTGTGCTCAAATGCTTACTGCCATACCAACCTGAATACGCCCCATCTCGTCTGATCTCGGAAGCTAAGCAGGGTCGGGCCAGGTCAGTACTTGGATGGGAGACTGCCTGGGAATACCCGGTGCTGTCAGCATTTTATTCCTGTGTAACAACAGCAGGGGCTCTGCTCCATCTTTATACCACAAGTGTAATTGCATTTCACCATCTTTAAATAGCTTGTGTTCACCTTTTCTAATTACTTATGGCCATACTACCCTGAACACGCCTGATCTCGGAAGCTAAGAAGGGTAGGGCCGGGTCAGTACTTGGATGGGAGGCTGCCAGGGAATACCCGGTGCTGTAAGCATTTTATTCTACACTATCAACATCATTTGCTCTGCTCATTCTTTATACCACAACTGTAATTGCATTTTACCATCTATGAATAGCTTGTGATCACCTGTGCTAAATGCTTACTGCCATACCAACCTGAATACGCCCGATCTCGTCTGATCTCGGAAACTAAGCAGGGAAGGGCCGGGTCAGTACTTGGATGGGAGACTGCCTGGGAATACCCGGTGCTGTAAGCATTTTATTCCTGTGTTTACAACAGCAGGGGCTCTGCTCCATCTTTATACCACAAGTGTAATTGCATTTTCACCATCTTTAAATAGCTTGTGTTCACCTTTTCTAATTACTTATGGACATACCACCCTGAACACGCCCTCTCTGATCTCGGAAGCTAAGCAGGGTAGGGCCGGGTCAGTACTTGGATGGGAGACTGCCTGGGAATACCCTGGTGCTGTAAGCTTTTTATTCTACACTATCAACATCATTTGCTCTGCTCATTCTTTCTACCACAACTGTAATTGCATTTTACCATCAATAAATAGCTTGTGATCACCTGTGCTTAATGCTTACTGCCATACCATCCAGAATACTCCCGTTCTCGTCTTATCTTGGAAGATAAGCAGTTTAAGGCCGGGTCAGTACTTGGATGGGAGACTGCCTGGGAATACCCGGTGCTGTAAGCATTTTATTCCTGTTTTACAACCGCAGGGGCTCTACTCCATCTTTATACCACAAGTGTAATTGCATTTTGCCATCTATAAATAGCTTGTGATCACCTGTTCTAAATGCTTACAGCCATACCACCCTGAACACGTCTGATCTCGGAAGCTAAGCTGGGTAGGGCCGGGTCTGTACTTGGATGGGAGACTGCCTGGGAATACCCGGTGCTGTAAGCATTTTATTCCTGTTTTACAACCGCAAGGGCTCAGTTCCATCTTTATATCGCAAGTGTAATTGCATTCTGCCATATATAAATAGCTTGTTTTCACCTGTTCTAAATGCTTACTGGCATACCGACCTGAATAAGCCCAATCTCGTCTCATCTCGGAAGCTAAGCAGGGTAGGGCAAGGTCAGTACTTGGATGGGAGAATGCCTGGGAATACCCGGTGCTGTAAGCATTTTATTCCTGTTTTTCAAACGCAGGGGCTCTACTCCATCTTTATACCACAAGTGTAATTCCATTTTGCCATCTATAAATAGCTTGTGATCACCTGTTCTAAATGCTTACTGCCATACCAACCTGAATACGCCTGATCTTAGAAGCTAAGCAGGGTAGGGCCGGGTCAGTACTTGGATGGGAGACTGCCTGGGAATACCCGGTGCTGTAAGCTTTTTATTCTACACTTTCAACATCAGGGGCTCTGCTCCTTCTTTATACAACAACTGTAATTGCATTTTACCTTCTTTAAATAGCTTGTGATCACCTGTGCGAAAAGCTTACTGCCATACCAACCCGAATACGCCCGATCTCGTCTGATCTCGGAAGCTAAGCAGGGTAGGGCCGGGTCAGTACTTGGATGGGAGACTGCCTGGGAATACCCGGTGCTGTAAGCTTTTTATTCTACACTTTCAACATCAGGGGCTCTGCTCCTTCTTTATACAACAACTGTAATTGCATTTTACCTTCTATAAATAGCTTGTGATCACCTGTGCGAAAAGCTTACTGCCATACCAACCCGAATACGCCCAATCTCGTCTGATCTCGGAAGCTAAGCAGGGTAGGGCCGGGTCAGTACTTGGATGGGAGACTGCCTGGGAATACCCGGTGCTGTAAGCATTTTATTCCTGTATTTTACAACAGCAGGGGCTCTGCTCCATCTTTATACCACAAGTGTAATTGCATTTAACCATCTTTAAATAGCTTGTGTTCACCTGTTCTAATTACTTATGGCCATACCACCCTGAATACTCCCGTTCTCGTCTTATCTTGGAAGATAAGCAGTTTAAGGCCGGGTCAGTACTTGGATGGGAGACTGCCTGGGAATACCCGGTGCTGTAAGCATTTTATTCCTGTTTTACAACCGCAGGGGCTCTACTCCATCTTTATACCACAAGTGTAATTGCATTTTGCCATCTATAAATAGCTTGTGATCACCTGTTCTAAATGCTTACGGCCATACCACCCTGAACACGTCTGATCTCGGAAGCTAAGCAGGGTAGGGCCGGGTCAGTACTTGGATGGGAGACTGCCTGGGAATACCCGGTGCTGTAAGCATTTTATTCCTGTTTTACAACCGCAGGGGCTCTGTTCCATCTTTATATCACAAGTGTAATTGCATTTTGCCATATATAAATAGCTTGTTTTCACCTGTTCTAAATGCTTACTGCCATACCAACCTGAATAAGCCCGATCTCGTCTGATCTCGGAAGCTAAGCAGGGTAGGGCCGGGTCAGTACTTGGATGGGAGACTGCCTGGGAATACCCGGTGCTGTAAGCATTTTATTCCTGTTTTTCAAACGCAGGGGCTCTACTCCATCTTTATACCACAAGTGTAATTCCATTTTGCCATCTATAAATAGCTTGTGATCACCTGTTCTAAATGCTTACTGCCATACCAACCTGAATACGCCTGATCTCGGAAGCTAAGCAGGGTAGGGCCGGGTCAGTACTTGGATGGGAGACTGCCTGGGAATACCCGGTGCTGTAAGCTTTTTATTCTACACTATCAACATCAGGGGCTCTGCTCATTCTTTATACCACAACTGTAATTGCATTTTACCATCTATAAATAGCTTGTGATCACCTGTGCTTAATGCTTACTGCCATACCAACCTGAATACGCCTGATCTCGGAAGCTAAGCAGGGTAGGGCTGGGTCAATACTTCGATGGGAGACTGCCTGGGAATACCCGGTGCTGTCAGCTTTATTATTCTACACTTTCAACATCAGGGGCTCTGCTCCTTCTTTATACCACAACTGTAACTGCATTTTACCATCTATAAATAGCTTGTGATCACCTGTGCTAAATGCTTACTGCCATACCAACCTGAATACGCCCGATCTCGTCTGATCTCGGAAGCTAAGCAGGGTAGGGCCGGGTCAGTACTTGGATGGGAGACTGCCTGGGAATACCCGGTGCTGTAAGCATTTTTATTCCTACTTTTACAACAGCAGGGGCTCTGCTCCATCTTTATACCACAAGTGTAATTGCATTTAACCATCTTTAAATAGCTTGTGTTCACCTATTCTAATTACTTATGGCCATACCACCCTGAACACGCCTGATCTCGGAAGCTAAGCAGGGTAGGGCCGGGTCAGTACTTGGATGGGAGACTGCCTGGGAATACCCGGTGCTGTAAGCTTTTTATTCTACACTATCAACATCAGGGGCTCTGCTCATTCTTTATACCACAACTGTAACTGCATTTTACCATCTATAAATAGCTTGTGATCACCTGTGCTAAATGCTTACTGCCATACCAACCTGAATACGCCCGATCTCGTCTGATCTCGGAAGCTAAGCAGGGTAGGGCCGGGTCAGTACTTGGATGGGAGACTGCCTGGGAATACCCGGTGCTGTAAGCATTTTATTCTACACTTTCAACATCAGGGGCTCTGCTCCATCTTTATACCACAAGTGTAATTGCATTTAACCATCTTTAAATAGCTTGTGTTCACCTATTCTAATTACTTATGGCCATACCACCCTGAACACGCCTGATCTCGGAAGCTAAGCAGGGTAGGGCCGGGTCAGTACTTGGATGGGAGACTGCCTGGGAATACCCGGTGCTGTAAGCATTTTATTCCTGTTTTACAACCGCAGGGGCTCTGTTCCATCTTTATATCACAAGTGTAATTGCATTTTGCCATATATAAATAGCTTGTTTTCACCTGTTCTAAATGCTTACTGCCATACCAACCTGAATAAGCCCGATCTCGTCTGATCTCGGAAGCTAAGCAGGGTAGGGCCGGGTCAGTACTTGGATGGGAGACTGCCTGGGAATACCCGGTGCTGTAAGCATTTTATTCCTGTTTTACAAACGCAGGGGCTCTACTCCATCTTTATACCACAAGTGTAATTCCATTTTGCCATCTATAAATAGCTTGTGATCACCTGTTCTAAATGCTTACTGCCATACCAACCTGAATACGCCTGATCTCGGAAGCTAAGCAGGGTAGGGCCGGGTCAGTACTTGGATGGGAGACTGCCTGGGAATACCCGGTGCTGTAAGCTTTTTATTCTACACTTTCAACATCAGGGGCTCTGCTCCTTCTTTATACCACAACTGTAATTGCATTTTACCATCTATAAATAGCTTGTGATCACCTGTGCTAAATGCTTACTGCCATACCAACCTGAATACGCCCGATCTCGTCTGATCTCGGAAGCTAAGCAGGGTAGGGCCGGGTCAGTACTTGGATGGGAGACTGCCTGGGAATACCCGGTGCTGTAAGCTTTTTATTCTACACTTTCAACATCAGGGGCTCTGCTCCTTCTTTATACCACAACTGTAATTGCATTTTACCATCTATAAATAGCTTGTGATCACCTGTGCTAAATGCTTACTGCCATACCAACCTGAATACGCCCGATCTCGTCTGATCTCGGAAGCTAAGCAGGGTAGGGCCGGGTCAGTACTTGGATGGGAGACTGCCTGGGAATACCCGGTGCTGTAAGCTTTTTATTCTACACTTTCAACATCAGGGGCTCTGCTCCTTCTTAATACCACAAGTGTAATTGCATTTTACCATCTTTAAATAGCTTGTGCTCACCTGATCTAAAGGCTTACGGCCATACCACCATGAACACGTCTGATCTCGGAAGCTAAGCAGGGTAGGGCCGCGTCAGTACTTAGATGGGAGACTGCCTGGGAATACCTAGTGCTGTAAGCTTTTTATTCCCGTTTTACAACAGCAGGGGCTCTGCTCCTTCTTTATACCACAAGTGTAATTGCATTTTACCATCTTTAAATAGCTTGTGTTCATCTATTCTAATTGCTTACGGCCATACCACCCTAAACACGTCTGATCTCGGAAGCTAAGCAGGGTAGGGCTGGGTCAGTAATTGGATGGGAGACTGCCTGTGAATACCTGGTGCTGTAAGATTTTTATTCTACCCTTTCAACAGCAGGGGCTCTTCTGCTTCTATATACCACAAGTGTAATTGCATTTTCCCATCTTTAAATAGCTTGTGTTCACCTAGACTAATTACTTAGGGCCATACCAACCTGAACATCCCAAATCTCGCATGATCTCAGAAGCTAAGCAGGGTAGGGCCGGGTCAGTACTTGGATGGGAAAATGCCTGGGAGTACCCGGTGCTGTAAGCTTTTTATTCTACACTTTCAACAGCAGGGGCTCTGCTCCTTCTTTATACCACAACTGTAATTGCATTTTACCATCTATAAATAGCTTGTGATCACCTGTTCTAAATCCTCACAGCCATAACAACCCTGAACACGCCCGATCTCGTCTGATCTCGGAAGCTAAGCAGGGTAGGGCCGGGTCAGTACTTGGATGGGAGACTGCCTGGGAATACCCGGTGCTGTAAGCTTTTTATTCCCGTTTTACAACAGCAGGGGCTCTGCTCCTTCTTTATACCACAAGTGTAATTGCATTTTGCCATCTTTAAATAGCTTGTGATCACCTGTTCTAAATGCTTACTGCCATACCAACCTGAATACGTCTGATCTCGGAAGCTAAGCAGGGTAGGGCCGGGTCAGTACTTGGATGGGAGACTGCCTGGGAATACCCGGTGCTGTAAGCTTTTTATTCTACACTTTCAACATCAGGGGCTCTGCTCCTTCTTTATACCACAACTGTAATTGCATTTTACCATCTATAAATAGCTTGTGATCACCTGTACGAAATAGCTTACTGCCATACCAACCCTGAATACGCCCGATCTCGTCTGATCTCGGAAGCTAAGCAGGGTAGGGCCGGGTCAGTACTTGGATGGGAGACTGCCTGGGAATACCCGGTGCTGTAAGCTTTTTATTCTACACTTTCAACATCAGGGGCTCTGCTCCTTCTTTATACCACAACTGTAATTGCATTTTACCATCTATAAATAGCTTGTGATCACCTGTGCTAAATGCTTACTGCCATACCAACCTGAATACGCCCGATCTCGTCTGATCTCGGAAGCTAAGCAGGGTAGGGCTGGGTCAGTAGTTGGATGGGGAGACTGCCTTGGGAATACCCGTTGCTGTAAGCTTTTTTTTCTACACTTTCAACATCAGGGGTCTCTGCTCCTTCTTAATACCACAAGTGTAATTGCATTTTACCATCTTTAAATAGCTTGTGCTCACCTGATCTAAAGGCTTACGGCCATACCACCATGAACACGTCTGATCTGGAAAGCTAAGCAGGGTAGTGCCGCGTCAGTACTTAGATGGGAGACTGCCTGGGAATAGCTAGTGCTGTAAGCTTTTTATTCCCGTTTTACAACAGCAGGGGCTCTGCTCCTTCTTTATACCACAAGTGTAATTGCATTTTACCATCTTTAAATAGCTTGTCTTCATTTACTCTAATTGCTTACGGCCATACCACCCTAAACACGTCTGATCTCGGAAGCTAAGCAGGGTAGGGCTGGGTCAGTAATTGGATGGGAGACTTTCTGTGAATACCTGGTGTTGTAAGATTTTTTATTCTAACCCTTTCAAAAGCAGGGGCTCTTCTGCTTCTATATACCACAAGTGTAATTGCAATTTTCCCATCTTTAAATAGCTTGTGGTCACCCTAGTCTAATTACTTAGGGCCATACCACCCTGAACACGCCTGATCTCGCATGATCTCGAAAGCTAAGCAGGGTAGGGCCGGGTCAGGACTTGGATGGGAGACTGCCTGCGAGTACCCGGTGCTGTAAGCTTTTTTATTCTACACTTTCAACAGCAGGGGCTCTGCTCATTCTTTATACCACAACTGTAATTGCATTTTACCATCAATAAATAGCTTGTGATCACCTGGGCTTAATGCTTACTGCCATACCAACCTGAATACGCCCGATCTCGTCTTATCTTGGAAGTTAAGCAGTGTAGGGCCGGGTCAGTACTTGGATGGGTGACTGCCTGGGAATACCCGGTGCTGTAAATGCATTTACGGCCATTCACGCTTTACACACGCTAGGGGCTCGGAAGCTCAGCAGTGGTAGTCTGGTCAGTACCACGAGTGGAGACTCCATGGGAATGCCATCGGTGATGTATAGCTTTGTGATTCTACACTCGACATCTAGGGGCTCTGCTGCTTCTTTATACCACACCTGTAATACGCATTTTGCCATCTATAAATAGCTTGTGATCACCTGTGCTAAATGCTTACTGCCATACCAACCTGAATACGCCCGATCTCGTCTGATCTTGGAAGCTAAGCAGGGTAGGGCCGGGTCAGTACTTGGATGGGTGACTGCCTGGGAATACCCGGTGCTGTAAGCATTTTATTCCTGTTTTACAACCACAGGGGCTCTGTTCCATCTTCATATCACAAGTGTAATTGCATTTTGCCATATATAAATAGCTTGTTGTCACCTGTTCCAAATGCTTACTGCCATACCAACCTGAATAAGCCCGATCTTGTCTGATCTCGGAAGCTAAGCAGCGTAGGGCCGGGTCAGTACTTGGATGGGAGACTGCCTGGGAATACCCGGTGCTGTAAGCTTTTTATTCTACACTTTCAACATCAGGGGCTCTGCTCCTTCTTTATACAACAACTGTAATTGCATTTTACCTTCTATAAATAGCTTGTGATCACCTGTACGAAAAGCTTACTGCCATACCAACCCGAATACGCCCGATCTCGGAAGCTAAGCAGGGTAGGGCCGGGTCAGTACTTGGATGGGAGACTGCCTGGGAATACCCGGTGCTGTAAGCTTTTTATTCTACACTTTCAACATCAGGGGCTCTGCTCCTTCTTTATACCACAACTGTAATTGCATTTTACCATCTATAAATAGCTTGTGATCACCTGTGCTAAATGCTTACTGCCATACCAACCTGAATACGCCCGATCTCGTCTGATCTCGGAAGCTAAGCAGGGTAGGGCTGGGTCAGTACTTGGAGGGGAGACTGCCTTGGAATACCCGTTGCTGTACGCTTTTTATTCTACACTTTCAACATCAGGGGCTCTGCTCCTTCTTAATACCACAAGTGTAATTGCATTTTACCATCTTTAAAGAGCTTGTGCTCAGCTGATCTAAAGGCTTACGGCCATACCACCACGAACACGTCTGATCTCGGAAGCTAAGCAGGGTAGGGCCGAGTCAGTACTTAGATGGGAGACTGCCTGGGAATACCTAGTGCTGTAAGCTTTTTATTCCCGTTTTACAACAGCAGGGGCTCTGCTCCTTCTTTATACCACAAGTATAATTGCATTTTACCATCTTTAAATAGCTTGTCTTCATCTATTCTAATTGCTTACGGCCATACCACCCTAAATACTTCTGATATCGGAAGCTAAGCAGGGTAGGGCTGGGTCAGTAATTGGATGGGAGACTGCCTGTGAATACCTGGTGCTGTAAGATTTTTATTCTAACCTTTCAAAAGCAGGGGCTCTTCTGCTTCTATATACCACAAGTGTAATTGCAATTTCCCATCTTTAAATAGCTTGTGTTCCCCTAGTCTAATTACTTAGGGCCATACCAACCTGAACACGCCTGATCTCGCATGATCTCGAAAGCTAAGCAGGGTAGGGCCGGGTCAGGACTTGGATGGGAGACTGCCTGCGAGTACCCGGTGCTGTAAGCTTTTTATTCTACACTTTCAACAGCAGGGGCTCTGCTCATTCTTTATACCACAACTGTAATTGCATTTTACCATCAATAAATAGCTTGTGATCACCTGGGCTTAATGCTTACTGCCATACCAACCTGAATACGCCCGATCTCGTCTTATCTTGGAAGTTAAGCAGTGTAGGGCCGGGTCAGTACTTGGATGGGTGACTGCCTGGGAATACCCGGTGCTGTAAGCATTTTATTCCTGTTTTACAACCACAGGGGCTCTGTTCCATCTTCATATCACAAGTGTAATTGCATTTTGCCATATATAAATAGCTTGTTGTCACCTGTTCCAAATGCTTACTGCCATACCAACCTGAATAAGCCCGATCTTGTCTGATCTCGGAAGCTAAGCAGCGTAGGGCCGGGTCAGTACTTGGATGGGAGACTGCCTGGGAATACCCGGTGCTGTAAGCTTTTTATTCTACACTTTCAACATCAGGGGCTCTGCTCCCTCTTTACACCACAACTGTAATTGCATTTTACCATCTATAAATAGCTTGTGATCACCTGTGCTAAATTCTTAGTGCCATACCAACCTGAATACTCCTGATCTCGTCTGATCTGGGAAGCTAAGCAGGGTAGGGCCGGGTCAGTACTTGGATGGGAGACTGCCTGGGAATACCCAGGGCTGTAAGCTTTTTATTCTACACTATCAACATCATGGGCTCTGCTCAATCTTTATACCACAACTGTAATTGCATTTTACCATCTATAAATAGCTTGTGATTACCTGTGCTTAATGCTTACTGCCATACCAACCTGAATACGCCCGATCTCGTCTGATCTTGGAAGCTAAGCAGGGTAGGGCCGGGTCAGTACTTGGATGGGAGACTGCCTGGGAATACCCGGTGCTGTGAGCATTTTTATTCCATGCTTTTACAACCACAGGGGCTCTGTTCCATCTTTATACCACAAGTGTAATTACATTTTGCCATCTATAAATAGCTTGTGATCACCTGTTCTAAATGCTTACTGCCATACCAACCCTGAATACGCCCGATCTTGTCTGATCTCGGAAGCTAAGCAGGGTAGGGCCGGGTCAGTACTTGGATGGGAGACTGCCTGGGAATACCCGGTGCTGTAAGCTTTTTATTCTACACTTTCAACATCAGGGGCTCTGCTCCTTCTTTATACCACAACTGTAATTGCATTTTACCATCTATAAATAGCTTGTGATCACCTGTGCTAAATGCTTACTGCCATACCAACCTGAATACGCCCTGATCTCGTCTGATCTGGGAAGCTAAGCAGGGTAGGGCCGGGTCAGTACTTGGATGGGAGACTGCCTGGGAATACCCGGTGCTGTAAGCTTTTTATTCTACACTATCAACATCATGGGCTCTGCTCAATCTTTATACCACAACTGTAATTGCATTTTACCATCTATAAATAGCTTGTGATTACCTGTGCTTAATGCTTACTGCCATAGCAACCTGAATACGCCCAATCTCGTCTGATCTCGGAAGCTAAGCAGGGTAGGGCCGTGACAGTACTTGGATGGGAGACTGCCTGGGAATACGCGGTGCTGTAAGCTTTTTATTCTACACTTTCAACAGCAGGGGCTCTACTCCATCTTTATACCACAAGTGTAATCTATAAATAGCTTGTGTTCACCTGTTCTAAAAGCTTATGGCCATACCACCCTGAAAACGCCTGATCTCGGAAGCTAAGCAGGGTAAGGCCGGGTCAGTATTTGGATGGGAGACTGCCTGGGAATACCGGGTGCTGTAAGCATTTTATTCCTGTTTTACAAACGCAGGGGCTCTACTCCATCTTTATACCACAAGTGTAATTGCATTTTGCCATCTATAAATAGCTTGTGATCACCTGTCCTAAATGTTTATGGCCATACCACCCTGAACATGCCAGATCTCGGAAGCTAAGCAGGGTAGGGCTGGGTCAGTAATTGGATGGGAGACTGCCTGTGAATACCTGGTGCTGTAAGATTTTTATTCTACCCTTTCAACAGCAGGGGCTCTTCTGCTTCTATATACCACAAGTGTAATTGCATTTTCCCATCTATATATAGCTTGTGATCACCTGTGCTAAATGCTTACTGCCATACCAACCTTAAAACGCCCGATCTCGTCTGATCTCGGATTTTAAGCAGGGTAGGGCCGGGTCAGTCCTTGGATAGGAGACTGCCTGGGAATACCCGGTGCTGTAAGCTTTTTATTCTACACTTTCAACATCAGGGGCTCTGCTCCCTCTTTACACCACAACTGTAATTGCATTTTACCATCTATAAATAGCTTGTGATCACTTGTGCTAAATTCTTACTGCCATACCAACCTGAATACTCCTGATCTCGTCTGATCTGGGAAGCTAAGCAGGGTAGGGCCGGGTCAGTACTTGGATGGGAGACTGCCTGGGAATACCCAGTGCTGTAAGCTTTTTATTCTACACTATCAACATCATGGGCTCTGCTCAATCTTTATACCACAACTGTAATTGCATTTTACCATCTATAAATAGCTTGTGATTACCTGTGCTTAATGCTTACTGCCATAGCAACCTGAATACGCCCAATCTCGTCTGATCTCGGAAGCTAAGCAGGGTAGGGCCGTGACAGTACTTGGATGGGAGACTGCCTGGGAATACGCGGTGCTGTAAGCTTTTTATTCTACACTTTCAACAGCAGGCGCTGTACTCCATCTTTACAAGTGTAATCTATAAATAGCTTGTGATCACCTGTTCTAAAAGCTTATGGCCATACCACCCTGAAAACGCCTGATCTCGGAAGCTAAGCAGGGTAAGGCCGGGTCAGTATTTGGATGGGAGACTGCCTGGGAATACCGGGTGCTGTAAGCATTTTATTCCTGTTTTACAAACGCAGGGGCTCTACTCCATCTTTATACCACAAGTGTAATTCCATTTTGACATATATAAATAGCTTATGATCACCTGTTCTAAATGCTTACTGCCATACCAACCTGAATACGCCCGATGTCATCTGATCTTGGAAGCTAAGCAGGGTAGGGCCGGGTCAGTACATGGATGGGAGACTGCCTGGGAATACCCTGTGCTGTAAGCTTTTTCTTCTACACTTTCAACATCAGGGGCTCTGCTCCTTCTTCATACCACAACTGTAATTGCATTTTACCATCTATAAATAGCTTGTGATCACCTGTGCTAAATGCTTACTGCCATACCAACCTGAATACGCCCGATCTCGTCTGATCTCGGAAGCTAAGCAGGGTAGGGCCGGGTCAGTACTTGGATGGGAGACTGCCTGGGAATACCCGGTGCTGTAAGCTTTTTATTCTACACTTTCAACATCAGGGGCTCTGCTCCTTCTTTATACCACAACTGTAATTGCATTTTACCATCTATAAATAGCTTGTGATCACCTGTGCTAAATGCTTACTGCCATACCAACCTGAATACGCCCGATCTCGTCTGATCTCGGAAGCTAAGCAGGGTAGGGCCGGGTCAGTACTTGGATGGGAGACTGCCTGGGAATACCCGGTGCTGTAAGCTTTTTATTCTACACTTTCAACATCAGGGGCTCTGCTCCTTCTTAATACCGCAAGTGTAATTGCATTTTACCATCTTTAAATAGCTTGTGTTCACCTGATTCTAAATTGCTTACGGCCATACCACCCTAAACACGTCTGATCTCGGAAGCTAAGCAGAGTAGGGCTGGGTCAGTAATTGGATGGGAGACTGCCTGTGAATACCTGGTGCTGTAAGCTTTTTATTCTACCCTTTCAACAGCAGGGGCTCTTCTGCTTCTATATACCACAAGTGTAATTGCATTTTCCAATCTTTAAATAGCTTGTGTTCACCTAGTTTAATTACTTAGGCCCATACCACCCTGAAC
>JABUOV010000247.1:0-2500 GCA_025617405.1 Perca schrenkii
GTGTCTGTGTGTTAATGTGTGTGTGTGTGTGTGTTAATGTGTGTGTGTGTGTGTGTGTCTGTGTGTTAATGTGTGTGTGTGTGTGTGTCTGTGTGTTAATGTGTGTGTGTGTGTGTATGTGTGTTAATGTGTGTGTGTGTGTGTGTCTGTGTGTTAATGTGTGTGTGTGTGTGTGTCTGTGTGTTAATGTGTGTGTGTGTGTGTGTCTGTGTGTTAATGTGTGTGTGTGTGTGTGTGTGTGTTAATGTGTTAATGTGTGTGTGTGTCCAGTGTCTGTGTGTTAATGTGTGTGTGTGTGTGTGTCTGTGTGTTAATGTGTGTGTGTGTGTGTCTGTGTGTTAATGTGTGTGTGTGTGTGTCTGTGTGTTAATGTGTGTGTGTGTGTGTGTGTATGTGTGTTAATGTGTGTGTGTGTGTGTGTGTGTGTGTCTGTGTATTAATGTGTGTGTGTGTGTGTGTGTGTGTGTGTATGTGTGTTATGTGTGTGTGTGTGTCTGTGTGTTAATGTGTGTGTGTGTGTGTGTGTGTGTGTGTGTGTGTTAATGTGTGTGTGTGTGTGTGTCTGTGTGTTAATGTGTGTGTGTGTGTGTATGTGTGTTAATGTGTGTGTGTGTGTGTCTGTGTGTTAATGTGTGTGTGTGTGTGTATGTGTGTTAATGTGTGTGTGTGTGTGTCTGTGTATTAATGTGTGTGTGTGTGTGTGTATGTGTGTTAATGTGTGTGTGTGTGTGTGTATGTGTGTTAATGTGTGTGTGTGTGTTAAATTGCAACGATTAATTTATTAAAAATGTTGTCACTTTATTTCATATCAAAGCTAATTTACTTTATGTAAAATACTTCATTTAAGACTGAGACGTACTAACAAACACACACACACACGCACACACACACACACACACAGACACACACACACACACACACACACACACACACACACACACACACACACACACACACACACACACACACACACACACACACACACAGAAACACATTAACACACACACACACACAGATAACACATTAACACACACACACACACACACACACAGACACACATTAACACACACACACACACAGACACACATTAACACACACACACACGCACACACACACACACACAGACACACATTAACACACACACACACACGCACACACACACACACACAGACACACATTAACACACACACACACACACACACACACACACAGACACACATTAACACACACACACACACACACACACACACACACACACACACACACAGACACACATTAACACACACACACACACACACACACACACACACACTAACACACAAACCCAAACATGCACACACACATTAACACACACACATAGACACACGCACGCACACAAACACACACACAGTCGCAGATACACGCACATGCACACACGCATGCATACACGCCCACACACACGCACACACACACTAACACACACAAACACGCACGCCCACACTAACACACACACATAGACACACGCATGCACGCACACAAACATGCACACACACTAACACACACACATAGACACACGTTAACACACACACACAAACCCAAACATGCACACATACTAACACAGGCACAAACATTAACATACACACACACACACACACGCATGCCCATGCACACAAACACACACACATGTACACAGACGCACACACACACACATACACACATAAACACGTACACAGACGCCCATGCACACAAACACACACACACGCATGCAGGCACGCGCACACACACTAACACACGCACACCCACACTAACACACACCCACACACACTAACACACACAGGCACACACTAACACTCACACACACACACACACACACACACACACACACACACTCAGTCAGGAGTCTCCTCAGCTCCTTCTGAAAGTCAAGATGTTTGTCTCGTATGAAGAGGATCTGGTCTGTGGTGTGTGTGTATATGTGTGTGTGTGTGTGTGTCTCTGTGTGTGTGTGTTTGTCTCTGTATGTGTGTGTGTGTGTGTGTCTCTGAGTGTGTGTGTGTGTGTGTGTGTGTGTGTGTGTGTGTGTGCGTATGTGTGTGTGTGTATTTATATATATATGTGTGTCTCTCTGTGTGTGTGTGTATGTGTGTGTGTGTGTGTGTGTGTGTCTTTATGTGTGTCTCTATTTGTTTCTGTGTGTGTGTGTATGTGTGTATATATGTGTGTCTCTCTTTGTGTGTGTGTGTCTCTGTGTGTGTGTGTCTGTGTGTGTGTGTGTGTGTGTGTGTGTGTGAGTGTGTGTATGTGTGTGTATATATACGTGTGTCTCTCTCTGTGTGTCTCTGTGTGTATGTATCTGTGTGTGTCTCTGTGTGTCTTTATGTGTGTGTCTCTATTTGTCTCTGTGTGTGTGTGTCTGTGTGTATGTATGTGTGTATATATACGTGTCTCTCTGTGTGTGTGTGTGTGTGTGTGTATGTGTGTGTATATATGTGTGTCTCTCTCTGTGTGTCTCTGTGTGTGT
>JABUOV010000247.1:10000-27500 GCA_025617405.1 Perca schrenkii
GCTGGTCAATGTGCTGCGCTGTGTGACTGCATGCCCCCAAGACTGGGGGCTGAGTCTAGACACGAGTCAGCCAAGCCGCCCCGCTGACCTATATCCCACAGTTACACTAAGCGAGAGACACAGAGAAACAGAGAGGAGAGAGAGAGAGAGAGAGAGAGAGAGGGGAAGAGAGGAGAGAGCGGGATAGATGATGGATGAAGGGTAGAGGGGGGGGGTTAGGTGCAGCGAGTGGATGCAAAAAAGAAAAGTGAAAGGGCTGCCTTGAAGTAAGACAGCAAATTGAGAGAAATGGGTGAAGAAAGAGACAGAGACAGAGAGGGAGCGAGCATGCAGACTGGAAAGAGGGGGGGATGGAGAGAGAGAGAGAGAGAGAGAGGGAAAGTGAGGGTGCAGGGATGCGGCTATGGATAATTCAGAACGAGTTAAAAGGGGGAAGGGAGAGGAGGAGGAGGAGGAGGAGAGGAGAGATTGGAAGTGGCAGCCACTAAAGCAAAGAGCGAGCGGTGGCTAAGTGCAGAATGTAAGTCAGGAGAAACAGAAGAGAGGAGGACACCCACAGAGGGAATTATCAGCGTGATATCAATGAAAGCATGAAAGCACAGTGTCAAAACTCACATCAGGATATATTTCCCAACCCAACCCTCTCTAAATACAGTCGTCATTATTGCAACGTGTGTGTGTGTGTGTGTGACTCTTAAAGTCCTATTCTATATCTATCCAGGCTTTAACTTAATGGGCTCCTATCTTACACGCAGTTGTCAGCATGTTGTTTAAATAGCTAATGCACCTGGTATAACAGGGAGGTGTGTTCAGGTGCATTCTGGGGCGTGCTGGTCTTACAGGGAGGTGTGTTCAGGTTCATTCTGGGCGTGCTGGTCTAACAGGGAGTTGTGTTCAGGTGCATTCTGGGCATGCTGGTCTTACAGGGAGGTGTGTTCAGGTGCATTCTGGGCGTGCTGGTCTTACAGGGAGGTGTGTTCAGGTTCATTCTGGGCGTGCTGGTCTAACAGGGAGTTGTGTTCAGGTGCATTCTGGGCATGCTGGTCTTACAGGGAGGTGTGTTCAGGTGCATTCTGGGCGTGCTGGTCTTACAGGGATGTGTGTTCAGGTGCATTCTGGGCGTGCTGATCTTACAGGGAGGTGTGTTCAGGTGCATTCTGGGCGTATTGCTATCTTGAGGCAGCGGGAAGTGATTGCACCATTGACCAACAAAAACCTGGTCTAAAGTCAATAACGCAGCATTTCATTGTTATTTTAACAGAGCGTTAGTAAAATTGCTCCTATTGGCTCGTACACAGCACACACACACTATGCTTGTTACACACACAGGGACGCACAGCAGCACACACACATGCAGAAGATTACAAATAAAAATATTAACAATAACATAATAATAATAATAATAACCAACAGAGACACGCAAAAACAGAGAGACAAAATGCCACAAAAACACACAAAATGTATGGGAGGAAATTGCATTTGTTTTTTTATATTGAAAAATGTAAAAACATTTGAGGAAAGACGTCGAAAATCCACCGCCAAATACACGCTCCTACATCTTCCAGAAAGTGAGGGAAAACACTGACATCTACTCTTTCTCCCTCGTTGACATATTCTGTTTCCGGGCTAACTAGGGTTGGGTATCGTTTGGGTTCTTTCCGATACCAGTGCTAAAGATACTTTTAAAACGGTGCCTGAAACCTGTACTTTTTAATAAAGTAAAAAAAAAAGACGGAAAAAAAAGAAGGGTACTAAACGACAGTCGGCGACATTAAAGAACTTGTGTATTGCTATAAGGCGATGTGGTCAAAATTAAATGATTGATTAATAATGTTATAACTATAACTTACAGTATAACAATGACTTATTTCACCATTAAGTTGCTATTGAATGACAACAAAGACTTGTGATATTGCTGCACCATACGTGTCCGTTTGTGTTAGCTTTCTGTAGCTTTGTGAATGTCTGCAGCAGTAAGAATCGCGGACCGGCGTTTAACGTAAGTTACGTTTACTTCCTGGTTTACCGCGGGGCATTTTGGGAGCTGTAGTTTCCAGCTGTTAGCAGAATCACTGCATGCATCATAGGCTTTGCATAGGCTTTCGGTAGGTTTATGATTTGACATGTGAAGCGTGTACATGACAATTATGAAACCAGTATTATTGTTATTGTGGAATAATAATAATAATAATAATATATTTGTATTTGAGTAATGTTGATTGATTTGTATTTGATTAATTTATATTTGATTAATGTTATTCAGTTAATGTTGCTTATTGTTATTTAGGCAAAGAACTGGGGAGATGTTTGTAGTATGCACATGAAAAAGCACCAGATGGGGAAAAGGGTATTTAACAATAACTTTGAATGCACCATGAGGCTTGCAAGTTTCAAGTGAACGCACCGTCCGGGTTGTTTAAGCTCGTTGGTGTTTATTGCCCCCAACTGCTCCTTCCAGGCAGCGCTGCGACCGCTGCCTTCAAGGCACCTAACCCTAACCCTAACCATAACCATATCTACATTTTAAGAATTTGATTGGATTTTTTGTCTGTTGCTAATATATAGTTTATATTTATTATTATTATTATTATTATTATTATTATTATTATTTAATCTTTTTTTATTATTATTATTTAAATTTTTTTCATTACTTGCCTCAAGATTTTAGCATAATTATACACATGCCATTGGTTTTATGCATTTTTTTAATAACAGTGCGGTTTTATTCTATTATGTATTTTAAATTATTATTATTATTTATTTATTGTGTGGCACTTTTTTACTTCTTAAAGCACTTTTAAACATAGCACTTATTATTAACTCCGAATGGTATGTGTATGGATATTTTATTTTATTTTTTTTATTTTATTTATTTACAGTATTTTACAGTATTTTTTATCTTTTAATTTAAATAACATGTTTTAATATTGGAATAGAATTTATTTTATTTTGGGACACCAGGCTTTTTTATATTTTTTTATATTTTTATTTATTTATTTATTACACGACTTTATATATGTATGTAGGCATGTTGTTGTTTTTATTTTTCTACTTTGATATTTCTCTGGGAGAGACACCGGAGTACTTGTGGAGGTGACCTTTTATTTAAAGGTCCAGTGGTTCTTTTAACCTCCTTTTAATATCTCGCCCCTTTTTTTTAAACAGCCCCGTCTTTTTTCTTTAACCAAAATAGTTTTTTTAGGGAGTTTTTTAAAGTGTTTTATGCACACCAGTGGTCCCCTTGTGCCCGTGCGTTTTAACCCAAACCTAACCAGTGCCTCCCAATTTGTTTAATTCCGAATCGCTTCGCTGCAGATCAGATTGTTTTACGTTCTGCTGTTGGAGTCCTCTCCACTGAAATACAATCACACTTTACACTGTTTAGCTGTCAGCATTTTAACCGTGTTTAATCTAGATGGCTAGCTAACGGTAGGCTAACTTTAGCTGCTGTCAGGTGTAGTGTAAAGTCAGGCACCGAAATGAGGAACCAAAATTGTTGTCATTATTAGAGATGGTCCGATACCGATACCAGTATCGGTATCGGCTCCGATACTGCCTAAAACGCTGGTATCGGTATCGGGAAGTACTGGAGTTCATGCACCGATCCGATACCACGTAATAAAGCCCTAAAGAAAATCTACGTTAAAGTAGTTTATTCATGTTGTTTTTTCGTTATAACTGACTGTCAAACTGGAGAATAAAAGAAAGTTCTGTCGCGTTCATTGTTTGTGTTTGTTCATGTTTCACAAAGATAGAAATAATATCACATCCATACAGGGATAGTAGTATACAGTTGTTAAAACATAATAAAATATCTGACACACTGGTATCGGATTGGTACTCGGTATTGGCCAATACGCCAGTTCAGGTATCGGAATCGGTATCGGGAAGCAAAAAATGGTATCGGGCCATCTCTAGTTATTATTCGGTCTCGTTAATACCGTTTACGTCGGCACCGGTGCCCTATTGGCACTACGTTTTGGTACCCAACCCTAGGCCTAACCCACTGAAGTGCTAATGCCAGTGCTTTCTCCTTTTGAAATTTCGTGATATAATGTGTGTTTGTGTTGTGGCCCGTGTGTTGGTATCATCTGCCCAGTGTGACAGCTGGGCTGGGTTGCCAGATATACCTGTAAACACGTCAACCCAGCGCGCTACAGCTGTAGCGTTAGTACAAGTATGAAAGCAGCAAACAAACTAACAAGATCAAAGGAGATAGATTCTACACAACATGAAAAAAAAGGCACGTTTCTAACCAGAGGCCCAGCGGTGTAGTGTAGGTGATACGCAGGTATACGTTATATGTTGTACTGTGGTTGTTTTTATTTGTTGTTGTTTGGTGTATATATATATATATATATATATATATATATATATATATATATATATATATATATATATATATATATATATATATATATATATATATATATATACATATATATTTGTTACTGCTGGCTGTAATCCAAATTGCCCCTTGGCGATAATAAAGTGACCTCGTACCTTGTACTGTGTTGCTCTGATTGGTTGTAGGTCTATCTGTTGCTGTGATTGGTTGTTGGTCTATCTGTTGCTCTGATTGGTTATCCGTTGCTCTGATTGGTTGTAGGTCTATCCGTTGCTCTGATTGGTTGTAGGTCTATCTGTTTCTCTGATTGGTTGTAGGTCTATCTGTTGCTCTGATTGGTTGTAGGTCTATCTGTTGCGCTGATTGGTTATCTGTTGCTCTGATTGGTTGTTGGTCTATCTGTTTCTCTGATTGGTTGTAGGTCTATCTGTTTCTCTGATTGGTTGTAGGTCTATCTGTTGCTCTGATTGGTTGTAGGTCTACCCGTAGTTCTGATTGGTTATAGGTCTATCTATTGCTCTGATTGGTTGTAGGTCTATCTATTGCTCTGATTGGTTGTAGGTCAATCTGTTGCTCTGATTGGTTGTAGGTCAATCTGTTGCTCTGATTGCTTGTAGGTCTATCTGTTGCTCTGATTGGTTGTAGGTCTATCCAATTGAGTGCAGAGGCATTTTCTCTCGGAGCAGCACCAGACTCAGATTGACCACATCAGGCTATCGTCAACAACAACTTTGTTGGATGCTGCGGTCTCAGCCCGGCAACCTCGGTGAACTTGGAGTCTGGGGAGGAGGGGGAGGGGTAGACCACTCTCTCCAGTGTTATGAATTGGCAGTAACTATTTCAAACACCAATTGTCAGTATTACATATTGCACCTTTAAGGACAGTACTGGAGTAAATGTTATTCCACCACTGTGTACTTTTAAGGGAACATTGGTTATATTTGCACCTCTTTTTCTGACAGTGTAATGGCAAATACATCATCGGTGTTATTGTAAACACACAATCCCTTTTCTTTTAAGACAAAAAAAAAACATAAAATACAAATTAAGTAACATTATATAATGAATAACACGTGTGTCCTTTTCTGCAGAGTGAGGGGTCAAGAAATATGCATCTGTGCAGAAATCAGAGCTTTTTCTCAGCATGTTTTCGGAGGTTTTTCTGCCTCCCGTTGCATCATACGTTGGCGAGTACACGATCGGTGATATTGTAAATACACAATCCTATTATTTCATATCGCGGCAGCCGCCCCTTTTTTGTTCAGGTTTGTGCACATCCACACTCACTCGTCCCGCTCCGAAGTAACTTAGTATTTACCATCTGAACCATAAAGCTCAATGGACAAATCATCATCTGTGTCTTTCCAATTTTGTCTTTCTCTTTTTTCCCATTACTCTATCTCTCGTGTATGGGAGAGTGAATAGGCCCAGACAGAAGAGGACAAAGACTTAACATGTTTTTCTCCCTTTTCTTCTGCGCATTGAGAGGATGAG
Organism: Perca schrenkii; assembly: GCA_025617405.1. Taxonomy (NCBI): domain Eukaryota; kingdom Metazoa; phylum Chordata; class Actinopteri; order Perciformes; family Percidae; genus Perca; species Perca schrenkii. The sequence goes on from JABUOV010000247.1 coordinate 15,843, forward strand.
CTGGACTGTACTAATAGTCTTTGTGTGTGTGAATGGGACAGAGGGCTTTTTGTGTGTGTGTTCCAGACAGCAGCGCATAAGGCAGGACTTAAGTACATGTTCGCCAAAGCGTACGTAATTCCAGGGAAACATCAACTAATCCCTACACTCTTCTACCCCCCCCACCCCCTGAACCCCTCCCTTTAAAAAAAGAAAATCCATTCTTCATCACTATCATCCTCCATCCTACATTACATGTGTCAAACTCAAGGCCCGCGGGCCAAATCCAGTCCCCCTTGCAGATTTAGATCCGGCCTCGTATATATACAGTAGAGGCCAAAAGTTTGGACACACCTTCTCATTCAATGTGTTTCCTTTTTATTTTCATGACTATTTACATTGTAGATTCTCACTGAAGGCATCAAAACTATGAATGAACACATATGGAATTATATACTTAACAAAAAAGTGTGAAATAACTGAAAACATGTCTTATATTTTAGATTCTTCAAAGTAGCCACCCTTTGCTTTTTTATTAATAAGGGAAATAATTCCACTAATGAACCCTGACAAAGCACACCTGTGAAGGTAAAACCATTTCAGGTGACTACTTCATGAAGCTCATTGAGAGAACACCAAGGGTTTGCAGAGTTATCAAAAAAAGCAAATGGTGGCTACTTTGAGGAATCTAAAATATAAGACATGTTTTCAGTTATTTCACACTTTTTTGTTAAGAACATAATAACATATGTGTTCATTCATAGTTTTGATGCCTTCAGTGAGAATCTACAATGTAAATAGTCATGAAAATAAAAAGGAAACGCATTGAATGAGAAGGTGTGTCCAAACTTTTGGCCTGTACTGTACATCAATTTGGGTTCACAATAAATAGATTTTGGCCTGGCTGGTTGTGCGCCAAACTAAATACACAGGAAAGTGTTTTTTAATCTGCAGTTATCTGACCATTCGAAGCAGAAATATGTCAGATTTGCATTGCACTTTTCTGCTTTTTTTTGCACTTAATAAAATATAAGACATGTTTTCAGTTATTTCACACTTAGATCCAAATTTGTCTTTCGTGAGAGAGTGTCCTGGTACAAAATGGCACCGCAGTTTACATTTCTAAAAATAATGTCATCATGTAAATCCACGGGTGTTCTAGGCAAGTGTAGGACCCATTCATAATCAAACCTCAATACCTTTTAGGTAGACATAAATGTGCCTGTAGCAGTATAGCTGAAAGTTGGAATCAAAATGCTGACTTAAAGTAATTCACTTATCCTATCATCAAACATTTTAGTTATATCATAACTAGCCACATTTAGACTATTTTATTAGAGTATTTTATTAGAGTATTTTATTAGACTATTTTATTAGAGTATTTTATTAGACTAGACTATTTTATTAGACTATTTTATTAGACTAGACTATTTTATTAGACTAGACTATTTTATTAGACTATTTTATTATACTAGACTATTTTATTAGACTATTTTATTATACTACACTATTTTACCTCTCCGTGAACCATCACCTTATCGTGGTGGAGAGGTTTGGGTGTCTCTGTGAACCTGAGGGCTGTGTTGTCTGGAGCTTTGTGCTCCTGGTAGGGTCTCCCAAGGCAAAGTGGTCTCAGGTGAGGGGCCAGACAAAGAATGGTTCAAAAACCCCATGATAGAACGAGGAAGGGATGGAGTGATCCTGCCCGGAGGAAGCCCGGGGGCCCCCGTCTGGAGCCAGGCCCAGACGGAGGGCTCTTCGGCGGCGCCTGGTGGCCGGGTTTGCCACAGAGCCCGGCCGGGCACAGCCCGAACAAGCTACGTGGCACCTCTGTCTCCATCCCATGGGCCCACCACCTGTGGGAGGAACCGCTGGGGTCGGGTGCGCTGCCACATGGGTGGCAGTGAAGGTCAGGGGCCTCGACGGACCAGACACGGGCAGCAGACGCTGGCTTTGGGGGACGTGGAACGTCACCTCTCTGTGGGGGAAGGAGCCGGAACTGGTGCGGGAGGTGGAGCGCTACCGGTTAGATCTGGTGGGGCTTACCTCTACGCATAGTCTCGGTTCTGGAACCGTACTCCTGGATAGGAGGTTGGACTCTTTTCTTCTCCGGAGTTGCTCAGGGTGTGCGGCGCCGGGCGGGTGTGGGGATACTAACAAGCCCCTGGCTAAGCGCCGCTACGTTGGAGTTTACCCCGGTGGACGAGAGGGTCGCCTCCCTACGCCTGCGGGTGGTGGGGGGGAAAACTCTGACTGTTGTTTGTGCATATGCACCAAACAGGAGTTCGGAGTATTCGGCCTTCTTGGAGACCTTGAGTGGAGTCCTGCATGGGGGCGCCAGTGGGGGGACTCCATTGTTCTGCTGGGGGGACTTCAACGCGCACGTGGGCAATGATGGAGACACATGGAGAGGCGTGATTGGGAGGAACGGCCTCCCTGATCTAAACCAGAGTGGTTGTTTGTTGTTGGACTTCTGTGCTAGTCATGGATTGTCTATAACAAACACCATGTTCGAATATAGGGATGCTCATAAGTGTACCTGGTACCAGAGCACCCTAGGCCGAAGGTCAATGATCGATTTTATAATCGTTTCATCTGATCTGAGGCCGTATGTTTTGGACACTCGGGTGAAGAGAGGGGCAGAGCTGTCAACCGATCACCATCTGGTGGTGAGTTGGGTCAGGGGGTGGGGGAAGACTCTGGACAGACCTGGTAAGCCCAAACGTGTAGTGCGGGTAAATTGGGAACGTCTGGAGGAGGCCCCTGTCCAACGGACTTTCAACTCGCACCTCCAGCGGAGCTTTTCGTGCATCCCTGTGGAGGCTGGGGGCATTGAACCCGAGTGGACAATGTTCAAAGTTTCCATTGCTGAAGCTGCGGCGGGGAGCTGTGGTCTTAGGGTCTTAGGTGCCTCTGCCAGGGCTGCGCTTTGTCACCAATCCTGTTTGTAATATTTATGGACAGGATATCGAGGCGTAGTCGGGGTGGGGAGGGGTTGCAGTTCGGTGGGCTGGGGATCTCATCGCTGCTCTTTGCAGATGATGTGGTCCTGATGGCATCATCGGCCTGTGACCTTCAGCACTCACTGGATCGGTTCGCAGCCGAGTGTGAAGCGGTTGGGATGAGGATCAGCACCTCTAAATCGGAGGCCATGGTTCTCAGCAGGAAACCGATGGAATGCCTTCTCCAGGTAGGGAATGAGTCCTTACCCCAAGTGAAGGAGTTCAAGTACCTTGGGGGTTTTGTTCGCGAGTGAGGGGACAATGGAGCGGGAGGTGGTCGGAGAATCGGCGCAGCGGGTGCGGTATTACATTCCATCTATCGCACCGTTGTGACGAAAAGAGAGCTGAGCCAGAAGGCAAAGCTCTCGATCTACCGGTCAGTTTTCGTTCCTACCCTCACCTATGGTCATGAAGGCGGGGTCATGACCAAAAGAACGAGATCCAGGGTACAAGCGGCCGAAATGGGTTTCCTCAGGAGGGTGGCTGGCGTCTCCCTTAGAGATAGGGTGAAGCTCAGTCATCCGTGAGGAGCTCGGAGTAGAGCCGCTGCTCCTTTGCGTCGAAAGGAGCCAGTTGAGGTGGTTCGGGCATCTGGTAAGGATGCCCCCTGGGCGCCTCCCTAGGGAGGTGTTCCAGGCACGTCCAGCTGGGCGGAGGCCTCGGGGAAGACCCAGGACTAGGTGGAAGGATTATATCTCCAACCTGGCCTGGGAACGCCTCGGGATCCCCCAGTCGGAGCTGGTTAATGTGGCTCGGGAAAGGGAAGTTTGGGGCCCCCTGCTGGAGCTGCTCCCCCCGCGACCCGACACCGGATAAGCGGACGAAGATGGATGGATGGACTATTTTATTATACTATTTTATTAGACTATCCATCCATCCATCTTCGTCAAGCTATCATTTGTCGGCTCGAGAAACGTGCCCTTTCCCGAGCAGCATACCCAGCTCCGACTGAGGGATCAGGCGTCAGGCGGAGTTGTCTCCACCTGGTCTCGAGGCCCGGCGCCCAGCGGCGTGCACCTGGAGCTTTACCTCCCCAGAGCTGCTTGGCCCTCAGCTGACGCTCCTTTCGAGCACAGCAGCGGCTACTGCAGCTCTCACGGATGACTGAGCTTCACCCTATCTCCCAAGGGCATGCAGCTCTGAAACTGGCCGTTCTTTGTGCCCTGGATCTGGCCTTTCATGACCATGCGCAGCAGGGCGAGAAGGGGCAAAGGCTGACCGGTGAATGAGGCTTTGCGTCAGCTCTCTTTAGCACTGCAGTGGAACTGACTGGAATGTACCGCACACTGGCGCATTCTCATGCTCATGTCTCGCTGGCGAACACCCACAGAGTACGGTTTGCTCCTTCTCACGGAGGAGGGCATTTCCATCGTTTCTAGCGAGAACCATGACCCTGCAGTGCTGATCATGCTGGCGCTCACACTGGGCTATCGCCCGTGAGTGCTGTCTGGAGCACGGTGCTGACGATCAGGAACCACATCGCTCAAGCGTGCGCGACGCAGCTCCAGCATGCCCTATCCGTCATAAATCTTACAGCCAGTTGGTGCAAACAGCGCAGCCCTGGCAGACCACAGCTCATCCGCGGCGTGGAAGCTTTGCGTGTCACTGAGGTTCAATGCCAGCCTCCACGAGATCATCGCTGGAGAGTGCGGTTGAGCGTCGTTGGATTCCGCACCTACCCCGCTCGTTTAGGCTGACCAGGCTCCCGATGGAGTTAGTATCTGCTCGCTGCTGCCAGTGTCCAAAACATGCGGCCTCAGATCGGATGGCGTATACAATCGTCATTGACTTTAGCTAGGCTATGGTACAGAGCAACTCCTGATTTATCTGAGCATGGTGTTTGTTATGAACGATCTGCTGACAGAAAATCCAACAACCACTCTGGTTTAGTCGGGGAGGCGTTCGCAATCACGCCTGCTCCGATGATGTCTACATCGTGGCTGCGTCTTTGCGTGGCCCAGCAGGCTGTGGAGTCCCCACTGGCGCAGCACGGGCTCCATCGGAGAAAGGGCGGCTGAGACTCTGTTTGGCATGCTAGACAGCAGTCAGATTTCCCCACCGCGGGCGACCTACTCAAGTCACGGTAAAGCTAGCGTAGCCGGCGGAGAGCTGTGTGTGCACCCGCGGCGCCGCATACTCTGGCAAAACTCCCGACACCGGGTCGCGCTCACAGCATGAAGGTAGCCCGACCAGTGTCTAACGGTAGCGCTCAGCACCAGCTCCGACTCCGCTGTTCAGCGCTTCACAGTCCCCCAAAGCCAGCGTCTGCTGGTCTGTTCCGTCGGCTGACCTTCACTGCCACCCATGTGGCAGCGCTCAACTAGCGGTTCCTCCCACAGGTGGTGGGCCCATGGGATGGAGACAGAGGTGCCCACGTAGCTTGTTCGGGCTGTGCCCGGCCGGGCTCCGTGGCAAACCCGGCCACCAGGCGCTCGCCGAAGAGCCCTCCGTCTGGGCCTGGCTCCAGACGGGGGCCCCGGGCTTCCTCCGGGCAGGGTCACTCCATCCCTTCCTCGTTCTATCATGGGGTTTTTGAACCATTCTTTGTCTGGCCCCTCACCTGAGACCACTTTGCCTTGGGAGACCCTACAAGGAGCACAAAGCTCCAGACAACACAGCCCTCAGGTTCACAGAGACACCCAAACCTCTCCACCACGATAAGGTGATGGTTCACGGAGAGGTTTATTAGACTAGACAATTTTATTAGACTATTTTATTGGACTAGACTATTAGACTATTTTATTAGACTAGACTATTTTATTAGACTAGACTATTATACTATTTTATTAGACTAGACTATTAGACTAGACTATTTTATTAGACTAGACTATTTTATTAGACTAGACTATTAGACTAGACTATTTTATTAGACTAGACTATTAGACTAGACTATTTTATTAGACTAGACTATTTTATTAGACTAGACTATTTTATTAGACTAGACTATTAGACTAGACTATTTTATTAGACTAGACTATTTTATTAGACTAGACTATTTTATTAGACTAGACTATTAGACTAGACTATTTTATTAGACTAGACTATTTTATTAGACTAGACTATTAGACTAGACTATTTTATTAGACTAGACTATTTTATTAGACTAGACTGTTAGACTAGACTATTTTATTAGACTAGACTATTTTATTAGACTAGACTATTAGACTAGACTATTTTATTAGACTAGACTATTTTATTAGACTAGACTATTAGACTAGACTATTTTATTAGACTAGACTATTAGACTAGACTATTTTATTAGACTAGACTATTTTATTAGACTAGACTATTAGACTAGACTATTTTATTAGACTAGACTATTTTATTAGACTAGACTATTTTATTAGACTAGACTATTAGACTAGACTATTTTATTAGACTAGACTATTAGACTAGACTATTTTATTAGACTAGACTATTTTATTAGACTAGACTATTAGACTAGACTATTTTATTAGACTAGACTATTTTATTAGACTAGACTATTAGACTAGACTATTTTATTAGACTAGACTATTTTATTAGACTAGACTATTTTATTAGACTAGACTATTAGACTAGACTATTAGACTAGACTATTTTATTAGACTAGACTATTAGACTTGACTATTTTATTAGACTAGACTATTAGACTAGACTATTTTATTAGACTAGACTATTTTATTAGACTAGACTATTAGACTAGACTATTTTATTAGACTAGAATATTTTATTAGACTAGACTATTAGACTAGACTATTAGACTAGACTATTTTATTAGACTAGACTATTTTATTAGACTAGACTATTAGACTAGACTATTTTATTAGACTAGACTATTTTATTAGACTAGACTATTTTATTAGACTAGACTATTAGACTAGACTAGACTATTAGACTAGACTATTTTATTAGACTAGACTATTAGACTAGACTATTTTATTAGACTAGACTATTTTATTAGACTAGACTATTAGACTAGACTATTTTATTAGACTAGACTATTTTATTAGACTAGACTATTTTATTAGACTAGACTATTTTATTAGACTAGACTATTAGACTAGACTATTTTATTAGACTAGACTATTAGACTAGACTATTAGACTAGACTATTTTATTAGACTAGACTATTTTATTAGACTAGACTATTTTATTAGACTAGACTATTTTATTAGACTAGACTATTAGACTAGACTATTTTATTAGACTAGACTATTAGACTAGACTATTTTATTAGACTAGACTATTAGACTAGACTATTTTATTAGACTAGACTATTAGACTAGACTATTTTATTAGACTAGACTATTAGACTAGACTATTTTATTAGACTAGACTATTTTATTAGACTAGACTATTAGACTAGACTATTTTATTAGACTAGACTATTAGACTAGACTATTTTATTAGACTAGACTATTAGACTAGACTATTTTATTAGACTAGACTATTTTATTAGACTAGACTATTTTATTAGACTAGACTATTAGACTAGACTATTAGACTAGACTATTTTATTAGACTAGACTATTAGACTAGACTAGACTATTAGACTAGACTATTTTATTAGACTAGACTATTTTATTAGACTAGACTATTAGACTAGACTATTTTATTAGACTAGACTATTAGACTAGACTAGACTATTAGACTAGACTATTTTATTAGACTAGACTATTTTATTAGACTAGACTATTTTATTAGACTAGACTATTAGACTAGACTATTTTATTAGACTAGACTATTTTATTAGACTAGACTATTTTTATTAGACTAGACTATTAGACTAGACTATTTTATTAGACTAGACTATTTTTATTAGACTAGACTATTTTATTAGACTAGACTATTAGACTAGACTATTTTATTAGACTAGACTATTTTATTAGACTAGACTATTTTATTAGACTAGACTATTAGACTAGACTATTTTATTAGACTAGACTATTAGACTAGACTAGACTATTAGACTAGACTATTTTATTAGACTAGACTATTTTATTAGACTAGACTATTAGACTAGACTATTTTATTAGACTAGACTATTAGACTAGACTAGACTATTAGACTAGACTATTTTATTAGACTAGACTATTTTATTAGACTAGACTAGACTATTAGACTAGACTATTTTATTAGACTAGACTATTTTATTAGACTAGACTATTTTATTAGACTAGACTATTAGACTAGACTATTTTATTAGACTAGACTATTTTATTAGACTAGACTATTTTATTAGACTAGACTATTAGACTAGACTATTTTATTAGACTAGACTATTTTATTAGACTAGACTATTTTATTAGACTAGACTATTAGACTAGACTATTTTATTAGACTAGACTATTAGACTAGACTAGACTATTAGACTAGACTATTAGACTAGACTATTTTATTAGACTAGACTATTAGACTAGACTATTTTATTAGACTAGACTATTAGACTAGACTATTTTTATTAGACTATTAGACTAGACTATTAGACTAGACTATTAGACTAGACTATTTTATTAGACTAGACTATTAGAGCTAGACTATTTTATTAGACTAGACTATTAGACTAGACTATTTTTATTAGACTAGACTATTAGACTAGACTATTTTATTAGACTAGACTATTTTATTAGACTAGACTATTAGACTAGACTATTTTATTAGACTAGACTATTAGACTAGACTATTTTATTAGACTAGACTATTAGACTAGACTATTTTATTAGACTAGACTATTTTATTAGACTAGACTATTTTATTAGACTAGACTATTAGACTAGACTATTTTATTAGACTAGACTATTTTATTAGACTAGACTATTAGACTAGACTATTTTATTAGACTAGACTATTTTATTAGACTAGACTATTTTATTAGACTAGACTATTAGACTAGACTATTTTATTAGACTAGACTATTTTATTAGACTAGACTATTAGACTAGACTATTTTATTAGACTAGACTATTTTATTAGACTAGACTATTAGACTAGACTATTTTATTAGACTAGACTATTAGACTAGACTATTTTATTGAGACTAGACTATTTTATTAGACTAGACTATTAGACTAGACTATTTTTATTAGACTAGACTATTAGACTAGACTATTTTATTAGACTAGAGTATTTTATTAGACTAGACTATTTTATTAGACTAGACTATTAGACTAGACTATTTTATTAGACTAGACTATTAGACTAGACTATTTTTATTAGACTAGACTATTAGACTAGACTATTTTATTAGACTAGACTATTTTATTAGACTAGACTATTTTGATTAGACTAGACTATTAGACTAGACTATTTTATTAGACTAGACTATTTTTATTAGACTAGACTATTAGACTAGACTATTAGACTAGACTATTTTATTAGACTATACTATTATACTAGACTATTTTTATTAGACTAAACTATTTTTATTAGACTAGACTATTTTTGTTAGACTAGACTATTTTATTAGACTAGACTATTAGACTAGACTATTAGACTAGACTATTAGACTAGACTATTTTATTAGACTAGACTATTAGACTAGACTATTTTTATTGAGACTAGACTATTAGACTAGACTATTTTTATTAGACTAGACTATTAGACTAGACTAGATTATTAGACTAGACTATTTTATTAGACTAGACTATTTTATTAGACTAGACTATTTTATTAGACTAGACTATTAGACTAGACTATTTTATTAGACTAGACTATTTTATTAGACTAGACTATTTTTATTAGACTAGACTATTAGACTAGACTATTTTATTAGACTAGACTATTTTATTAGACTAGACTATTTTATTAGACTAGACTATTAGACTAGACTATTTTATTGGACTAGACTATTTTTATTAGACTAGACTATTTTTATTAGACTAGACTATTAGACTAGACTATTTTATTAGACTAGACTATTAGACTAGACTAGACTATTAGACTAGACTATTAGACTAGACTATTTTATTAGACTAGACTATTAGACTAGACTATTTTTATTAGACTAGACTATTAGACTAGACTATTTTTATTAGACTAGACTATTAGACTAGACTATTTTTATTAGACTAGACTATTTTATTAGACTAGACTATTTTATTAGACTAGACTATTTTATTAGACTAGACTATTAGACTAGACTATTTTATTAGACTAGACTATTAGACTAGACTAGACTATTAGACTAGACTATTAGACTAGACTATTTTATTAGACTAGACTATTAGACTAGACTATTTTATTAGACTAGACTATTTTATTAGACTGACTATTTTAGACTATTAGACTAGACTATTTTATTAGACTAGACTATTATGACTAGACTAGACTATTAGACTAGACTATTAGACTAGACTATTTTATTAGACTAGACTATTAGACTAGACTATTTTATTAGACTAGACTATTTTATTAGACTAGACTATTAGACTAGACTATTTTATTAGACTAGACTATTAGACTAGACTATTTTATTAGACTAGACTATTAGACTAGACTATTTTTATTAGACTAGACTATTTTATTAGACTAGACTATTTGTACTATTAGACTAGACTATTAGACTAGACTATTTTATTAGACTAGACTATTAGACTAGACTATTTTATTAGACTAGACTATTTTATTAGACTAGACTATTAGACTAGACTATTTTATTAGACTAGACTATTAGACTAGACTAGACTATTAGACTAGACTATTAGACTAGACTATTTTATTAGACTAGACTATTAGACTAGACTATTTTATTAGACTAGACTATTAGACTAGACTAGACTATTAGACTAGACTATTAGACTAGACTATTTTATTAGACTAGACTATTAGACTAGACTATTTTATTAGACTAGACTATTAGACTAGACTATTTTATTAGACTAGACTATTTTATTAGACTAGACTATTAGACTAGACTATTTTATTAGACTAGACTATTAGACTAGACTATTTTATTAGACTAGACTATTAGACTAGACTATTTTATTAGACTAGACTATTTTATTAGACTAGACTATTTTATTAGACTAGACTATTAGACTAGACTATTTTATTAGACTAGACTATTAGACTAGACTATTTTATTAGACTAGACTATTAGACTAGACTATTTTATTAGACTAGACTATTTTATTAGACTAGACTATTTTATTAGACTAGACTATTAGACTAGACTATTTTATTAGACTAGACTATTAGACTAGACTATTTTATTAGACTAGACTATTTTATTAGACTAGACTATTAGACTAGACTATTTTATTAGACTAGACTATTAAACTAGACTATTTTATTAGACTAGACTATTGAGACTAGACTATTTTATTAGACTAGACTATTTTATTAGACTAGACTATTTTATTAGACTAGACTATTAGACTAGACTATTTTATTAGACTAGACTATTAGACTAGACTATTTTATTAGACTAGACTATTAGACTAGACTATTTTATTAGACTAGACTATTAGACTAGACTATTTTATTAGACTAGACTATTTTATTAGACTAGAATTTTTTATTAGACTAGACTATTAGACTAGACTATTTTATTAGACTAGACTATTAGACTAGACTATTTTATTAGACTAGACTATTTTATTAGACTAGACTATTAGACTAGACTATTTTATTAGACTAGACTATTATACTAGACAATTTTATTAGACTAGAATTTTTTATTAGACTAGACTATTAG
>JABUOV010000247.1:35000-40000 GCA_025617405.1 Perca schrenkii
GGAGGTGTGTTCAGGTGCATTCTGGGTGTGCTGGTCTTACAGGGAGGTGTGTTCAGGTGCATTCTGGGCGTGCTGGTCTTACAGGGAGGTGTGTTCAGGTGCATTCTGGGTGTGCTGGTCTTACAGGGAGGTGTGTTCAGGTGCATTCTGGGCGTGCTGGTCTTACAGGGAGGTGTGTTCAGGTGCATTCTGGGTGTGCTGGTCTTACAGGGAGGTGTGTTCAGGTGCATTCTGGGTGTGCTGGTCTTACAGGGAGGTGTGTTCAGGTGCATTCTGGGTGTGCTGGTCTTACAGGGAGGTGTGTTCAGGTGCATTCTGGGTGTGCTGGTCTTACAGGGAGGTGTGTTCAGGTGCATTCTGGGTGTGCTGGTCTTACAGGGAGGTGTGTTCAGGTGCATTCTGGGCGTGCTGGTCTTACAGGGAGGTGTGTTCAGGTGCATTCTGGGTGTGCTGGTCTTACAGGGAGGTGTGTTCAGGTGCATTCTGGGTGTGCTGGTCTTACAGGGTGGTGTGTTCAGGTGCATTCTGGGTGTGCTGGTCTTACAGGGAGGTGTGTTCAGGTGCATTCTGGGTGTGCTGGTCTTACAGGGTGGTGTGTTCAGGTGCATTCTGGGAGTATTGCTATCTTGAGGCAGCGGGAAGTAATGGCACCATTGACCAACAAAAACCTGGTCTAAAGTCAATAACGCAGCATTTCATTGTTATTTTAACAGAGCATTAGTAAAATGCTCCTATAGGCTCGTACACAGCTCGCACACACTATGCTTGTTACACACACAGGGACGCACAGCAGCACACACACACACACACACATGCAGAAGATTACAAATAAAAACATTACGGTGCAAATCCTCCATCATAACAGCAATGCTCCAAGGTCCAAACGAGCCGGGCTTTTAAAGGGAATGGGAGATGATCTCTGATTGGCTGATTGCACGTTAGCGGGAGCCATCTTGGAAACCAGTCATGACTAGTCAAACGCTGTGCAACGTGGAATCTCCAAAGACAGTACGGGAATCTCAGACTTATTTGCACAGCGCTCGCTTTTTCGACTAGTCATGACTGGTTTCCAAGATGGCTCCCGCAAGTAAACATGAACGCGACTTGTCTTTATAATCTATATTTTTAATAAACTATCTGTACACTTACAATGTTGTCTAGTCTAGCTCCGCCCCCTACTGTACTAAGAGTCTAGCTCCGCCTCCCTACTGTACTGAGAGTTTAGCTCCGCCCCCTACTGTACTGAGAGTTTAGCTCCGCCCCCTACTGTACTAAGAGTCTAGCTCCGCCCCCTACTGTACTGAGAGTCTAGCTCCGCCCCCTACTGTACTGAGAGTCTAGCTCCGCCCCCTACTGTACTAAGAGTTTAGCTCCGCCCCCTACTGTACTGAGAGTCTAGCTCCGCCCCCTACTGTACTGAGAGTTTAGCTCCGCCCCCTACTGTACTGAGAGTCTAGCTCCGCCCCCTACTGTACTAAGAGTCTAGCTCCGCCCCCTACTGTACTGAGAGTCTAGCTCCGCCCCCTACTGTACTGAGAGTCTAGCTCCGCCCCCTACTGTACTGAGAGTTTAGCTCCGCCCCCTACTGTACTGAGAGTCTAGCTCCGCCCCCTACTGTACTGAGAGTCTAGCTCCGCCCCCTACTGTACTGAGAGTTTAGCTCCGCCCCCTACTGTACTAAGAGTCTAGCTCCGCCCCCTACTGTACTAAGAGTCTAGCTCCGCCCTTCCTACTGTACTGAGAGTTTAGCTCCGCCTCCCTACTGTACTGAGAGTTTAGCTCCGCCCCCTACTGTACTAAGAGTCTAGCTCCGCCCCCTACTGTACTAAGAGTCTAGCTCCGCCCCCTACTGTACTGAGAGTCTAGCTCCGCCTCCTACTGTACTGAGAGTTTAGCTCCGCCCCCTACTGTACTAAGAGTCTAGCTCCGCCCCCTACTGTACTGAGAGTCTAGCTCCGCCCCCTACTGTACTAAGAGTCTAGCTCCGCCCCCTACTGTACTGAGAGTCTAGCTCCGCCCCCTACTGTACTGAGAGTCTAGCTCCGCCTCCTACTGTACTGAGAGTCTAGCTCCGCCCCCTACTGTACTGAGAGTCTAGCTCCGCCCCCTACTGTACTGAGAGTCTAGCTCCGCCTCCTACTCTACTGAGAGTTTAGCTCCGCCCCCTACTGTACTAAGAGTCTAGCTCCGCCCCCTACTGTACTAAGAGTCTAGCTCCGCCCCCTACTGTACTGAGAGTTTAGCTCCGCCCCCTGAGGCGATCCAACAAAAAACAGACAGCGAAACAGAAAGGCAGAAGGATCTTTGTCCTTCTCCGAGTTGAGCCCGAGGCCTTGGCCCGGCTGCTTCTCCTCCCTTCTCCTCCTCCCTTCTTCTCCTCCCTCTCTCAGCACCATATGGACACTACATCTCATCACACACAGCCTCTACTCTCCGTTCTGTCTCTTCCCGTGCTCGCTCCACAACCACGTGCACATACGGTGCCTTGCTCAACATCAAGATCAAGATTCAAGATTAACTTTATTGTCCCACAACGTGGGAAATTTGTCTTGGGCACTCAACCCGCGCTGCAGCCGGAGTAAAAACAAGTAAACACAGACAATTCAATTCAATTCAATTGTATGCAATACTCCGGTTAAACATCACTCAAAATAAATAAATGAAATTCAATTTATATTTGACATTTTATTTATTGCAGAGGAATAACCCCTTGAGATGAACCATCTCATTTTCGAGGGGGTCCTCGAGTCCAGGTTACATAAATAGACACTGACCTTGCAGTGGCAGTCAAACAAAACAGAATAAAAGACAAACAAACAAAACAACAATAAAAAAACAACTTACTTTACGAAAATAGTAAGAGCAAAAGCAAAAATATGTAATATATAGTAACTCATACAAACAAGACATAAACAAACACACACAAGACTCTCCAAAGGTTGCTCACTCATCCCTCAACAAAGTAAACACATGAAATATATATATATATATATATATATATATATATATATATATATATATATATATATATATATATATATATATATATATATGTACCGAAACACACATCTAGAAACCAGTAAACACATATTACAAATTTTAAAAAAATTTCACAAAATACAACAATTACATATCTCCATCGTCATGCAGGCCTGTTCTGCCTTTTACTTGCGGGCTATTTCGAAGCTTTTAGTTTTTCTCGATCGTTTTAACAACTTTCCTAAACTCTTAACGCACCTACAACACACGATTGGCAAAACAGTTAATTTCATGCTCAAAAATCACACATTGTAAACTAAACTCCAACACTGATTTTCAAAATACAATAATTCACTAACACAATACACTATCTTTACCAAAACAATGCAATCATGTCTCAAAAATCAAATAATTCTTCCAAAACACTAACACATGTTCTCTCCCGACAAGAACATTTAGTCAATCATAGCACAATGTATGTCATACAAAACACTAACATCAGATGGAATTACAGAAACTGCATTATTGTATATGTGTCAGGTCTGCCCTTATACAACAGACAGTAGTATATTGTATTGATCATAGATTGTGTTTTTTTATAGTTTCTGTTGAAGCCTCTCTACATTTTTGTTTTGTTGGGTTTAGTAAATTGTTTGATTGATTATATTATGATTATTTTTTTAGCTTTTCCACCTTTATTTCACAGGACAGCTAGTTGAGAAAGGGGAGAGAGAGAGAGAGAGAGAGAGAGAGAGGGGGGAGACATGCAGGAAATCGTCACAAGTCAGATTTGAACCCTGGACCTCTCCATCAAGGCATAAACCTCCAAGTATATGTGCGCCTGCTCTACCCACTAATCCAACCTGGCCACCGATTTGTTTCTTTTGCTGCAGAGATTCAATCCAAAAAATGAATGACCCATCTCAGAGTAGCTTTATAGAATGTATAGTTTATGAAAAGAAGAGACAGAAGTGTCCTGGTACTCCTCTTCCTCTCCCTCGTGAAGGCCTTTTTCTTATTTATCTGTGTTCATCTACAGTATGTTGTTCCAATAGGTCCTCTCTAACTGTATATACTACCATATGATCGTGGGATTGACAGAACCTCAACAGCTGAGTGTGTTTCCTAGAAGGGAATCAGCTGGGATTGATCTATAACTTCAATCAGCTGTTTCTCAATAAATGCATGTATAAAATGTAGGGGATATATTTGTGTTTCAATTTAAATCAAACCAGCTATTAGGCTAACTGACATAAAACCATGTTAATCTCTAGGTATGGTGAAGGGTATGTGATGATGTGGGGGGGCTATTTTAATTCCAAAGGCCAAGGTAACTTTATCAGGATGCATAGTATCCTGGATATATATATATATATATACATATATATTCCAAAATATATATGTATATATTCCAAAGAATGCGTCCTAAAACCTGAATAATATCGACATACTGTGTCCCACTTGTCTTCATCTGAAAATGCTACTATCCAAACACAATGTGCTGTTTACATGACCCATATCAAAGTCCGAATATTGTCATATTTGGCTCAGCGGTGGAATATTAGTGTGCATGTAAAACGGACTCACTGTCTCGTCCTTCCTTCCTTTCTTTCTTTACGTCTTTTCTCTTCAAGTCTGCCTGTCTTTGGGAGCGTTTTCACCCGGACCAGTCTGGGCTTTTATCACGCTTGCTTTGGTCATTACATCACAATCACAGAGCTGTTGGTACAGGAGAAATAAGAGATGGGAAGACGAAGAAGAAGAAGAAAAAAAAAATATAGGGGAAGGGTGGAAAGAAAAAGCGACAGATGAAATGTAGGTCAGTGGAGATGTGCTCGGGGCAGTTTCTCTCTCCGTTCCTCTCTCTCTCTCTCTCTCCTCAGGGCCGAAGCTAAAGAGGCTAAAAGAGACCGGGCGGTGAAAAGTGCCTCTCGCCGACACCTGCCTCTCTGCACAGACATGCAGACTCTCCACAGATGCATTCTGGGATATATAGGAGAGTCACACTCTCTGGGTTGTTG
>JABUOV010000247.1:57500-60597 GCA_025617405.1 Perca schrenkii
ATCAACTAGTTCAGTCAACTCGGTTTCCCAATCCAGCGGCACGCGCGTTCACATAAAAGAGGCGGTGTCTGCGCACCACGACCAATCGCAAACATCTACCAGAGCCGCATGTTATATATAAGAAGAGCACATTATAATTCTCCATAAATATGAAGAACACAGACACGGTTTTACAGGGAAAACGTAATACAGTCGCTGCTTCCTAAAACAGGAAGGGAAGCTGGCAAAAAAAATAAATAAATAGCCGACGCTGTAGATGTTTAAATCACAACTCTTATTAATATCACTTCCTCATCAGTCAGGACCAAGATCTGACCATAATTACACTTGTGCTTTCCATAAACTGTCGTTGCTTTAGCCTTTTATTTCAGTTGCAACCCTGGCAGTGGTAAGCGATCGTGAGAGCAAATAAAAAAATATAAAAACATAATTCAAACCGATGTGCGCATTGGCGACACACGGCTCAAGAAGCCGATAAGTAATTCCCTCCCATTAAAATATATAGGCTATATTTCATAAAAATACACATGTTAACGGGGTTGTTGGTCTCTAAAAAAAATAAATGTAAATGTTTTAACTTTTATGAGCGCGCCCCTCTCTCCCTCTATCTCTCCCCCTCTCTCCCCCTCTCTCTCTCTCTCTGCACCGAGCTCCGCCTGATCTTCTCTAAGAACGGTGACGCTGTTATCAATCGACCTATTGATTGGTCAGTAGGCGGTGCTTTTACACCGGTTGATCTCTGATCTCCAACTTAACCTGCTCCCGACCAGGTTAGGTGTTCAGCATGAGTTACCACGGCGATTGAACCCGATAACAACTGATCCACCTTCGTAGTACAGAAAATCCTGGGTTGAGCCTGAAGTTAGCTCGTTAACGCCAAATCCTGCTTCGTAGTACAGGCCTCGGGCCATGGTCGTCATAGCGTCTGTTTTAAGTTGAGTTATTGAAAGGTTGGAGTGTGTTTTTGGGGGGGTCTGGTGGGGGGGGTCTGGGGGGGGTCTGGGGGGGGTCTGGGGGGGTGGGGGGGGTGCAGACCTTGGGTCTGTTGGGGCCTCATGGATTTATCCAACAGGCTGCTTCCGTTGGCTTCGACTGAACATTGATCTGGATCGATGCAAAGCATGATGGGACTAATTCTATTGGCATGAGGCCATCATGCGTAGTGTTGCAGCTGTGTGTGTGTGTGTGTGTGTGTGTTTATGTTTCTGTGTGTGTGTGTGTGTGTGTTTATGTTTCTGTGTGTGTGTGTGTGTGTGTTTATGTTTGTGTGTGTGTGTGTGCGTCTGTCTGTGTGTGTGTTTGTGTGTGTGTTTATGTTTGTGTGTGTGTGTTTATGTTTCTGTGTGTGTGTGTGTGTGTGTGTGTGTTTATGTTTGTGTGTGTGTGTGTGCGTCTGTCTGTGTGTGTGTGTGTGTGTGTGTGTTTATTTTTGTGTGTGTGTTTGTGTGTGTGTTTATGTTTGTGTGTGCGTGTGCGTCTTTCTGTGTGTGTGTGTGTGTCTGTGTGTGTGTGTGTGTGTGTGTGTGTCTGTCTGTGTTCATGTGTGTGTGTCTGTGTGTGTGTGTGTGTGTGTGTGTGTGTGTGTGTGTGTGTGTCTGTGTGTGTCTGTCTGTGTTCATTTGTGTGTGTGTGTTTGCGTGTGTGTTTATGTGTGTGTGTGTGCGTGTGCGTCTTTCTGTGTGTGTGTGTGTGTGTGTGTGTGTGTGTGTGTGTGTGTGTGTGTGTGTGTGTGTGTGTGTGTGTGTGTGTGTGTGTGTGGTTTTTACAGTTTTTAACCGTAATTCAGGATGAAGATCTGCCGAATTTAGCGGACTATTTTCTGCCCGAGGGGGGGTGGAGATGTAACACACACACACACACACACACACACACACACACACACACACACACACACACACACACATGTAGCAGCCTTCAGCAATGAATAACAGCAGCACACTACCAGTCATATCCAAAGTCCAGGCCTGTTAGACTCCAGCTACCACTCACAGCTGATTGGTGTGTTTACTGGCTCTCTGTGGCTCCTCCCTCCCTCCCTCCCTCCCTCCCTCCCTCCCTCGTGTCCTACACACGGATTAAAAAGCTCTTTCGGGGGTTAAAACAACGCTCAACGCCACCTTTAGAGGCGTGGCTTCAGAGAATGGAGCAATATCTACTTCTCCTTCTTCTGTAAATTACATTTATGTACAGTACAGGCCAAAAGTTTGGACACACCTTCTCATTCAATGTGTTTCCTTTTTATTTTCATGACTATTTACATTGTAGATTCTCACTGAAGGCATCAAAACTATGAATGAACACATATGGAATTATGTACTTAACAAAAAAGTGTGAAATAACTGAAAACATGTCTTATATTTTAGATTCTTTAAAGTAGCCACCCTTTGCTTTTTTTATTAATAAGGGAAATAATTCCACTAATGAACCCTGACAAAGCACACCTGTGAAGGTAAAACCATTTCAGGTGACTACCTCATGAAGCTCATTGAGAGAACACCAAGGGTTTGCAGAGTTATCAAAATGCTAATGCTTTTTCCTCTTGGATCCTTCTTTTGGAGTATTGACCAGGAACCTGAAATGGGGCCTTTTATTCTTTTATTCCTAAATTCTCGTTACACAAACGGCAAATCTCCTTTACCGACATGTTGCTAGCTTGCTGAGCTAACGAGCTATGCTTTGCCTGCAGCAGCAGCAGCAGGGTTAGCCTGGCTCGTGGTTGTATTTTCATACGCTTCGTTGATCTGATTGGTTGATTTGGCCCCGTCTATCACCAACTGTAGGTGGTAGATAGACAGATGGTTTATCCAATCAGCTAACCAGGATTTTCGCTCCCCTTCCCAAAAGTTTTCCAATGGAAAGTTGAGACGGTGTTGAGCGTCTGCATTAAGCCGTTAGCCGTTAGACATTAGCCATTAGCTGTTAGCCCGTTAGACATTAGCCGTTAGCATGATTTTACCTGCTGCAGCATCTATTCTTAATGACAATAGCCTGTTTTAGTTCTGCTAATCTCATTGAAGAGACTCCTATTAGATCTGATTCTTTTCTTAAGACGGGTGTGTGTGTAGTAGTAGAGTAATCAATTACAAGAGAGGGAGAG
>JABUOV010000248.1:0-60477 GCA_025617405.1 Perca schrenkii
GAGTTCAATGATACCTCACACAAGGGTATACCTTAAACGGTTCAAATGCTATGAAAGGGGGCGTGGCTTATGCATAGGGGGCGGGCCAAACCATCACCAATAAAGAAGGAACTATCTGCTGAGTTCAACGACACCTCACACAAGACTCTACCTTAAACGGTTCAAATGTTATGAAAGGGGGCGTGGCCTGAGTAGTTACTGTCTGCGATAGAATCGCGAAAATCAGCTGTTAGCTACTGGAGTACTTTAGAGACGTTTTCCTCAGCAAAACCAAAAGTCTCAGTCTGTCCAAACTACACGTTAGCCCAGACCTGAGTGGCTGACGGGAACTGGGTCATTATCAATATCTAAAGATCAGAGTGTGTCTTTTCTTTCCTTCCTTTATTCTGTTCCTTTAACTAACACACACACACACACACACAAACACACGGACACAAGCTAGCCACGTAGCTCCCGAGCTAATGCTGCTAGTTTTAACCACGTGGAGTAGGCTTACGTTTGTATAGAGCTAACACACTAGCTACCATACCGGCTAAGCGTGCGCGTTGCCTAGCAACCCCCCCGGCTTCTTCAGCCCTTCCTCATGCACGCAGCACCACTATCGCCCTCTTGAGGCTAAATAGTTTTGTGCAGCTCACAGGAGTAGCCATTTTGGTAGTTTTGTGTTAGGAATACATGTCGACACTGCCCCTCCTCTGTCACACACACCCACACACACACACACACACACACACACACAGACAAGTCTATGCTGCTTTTGTTTTTGCTTTGTTTTTGGTTGTGATATTGTAAAAGGTATATAAGTTTATTATTGAAGGATTATTGATTAGCTACTGATAATTGTGACGTTAATAAATCTTATTATACTTAATTAGCAGTTGCTTGTGATTGTTTGTGTACTGGTTGTAACAATTGCTGGTTGATCAGGTCCGTTGCTTGGATTCACCCCTTCCTTTATTTCCTTTTTAAAGGATTTTCACAGAAATGAGACTGATTCACAGTTTGATTATTGGTCCCTGACTTGCAGGGTGGTGCCCCGTTTTGATTGTTTGTCGATTTGATAAAGTTATTAATAACCATATTCATAACTTTATTAATATTGATAAAACATCTTTGATAATTTGTCAATGATCAAATCTGTACCCTAAGGGAATTCTACAACCAGCACCACTGAAAAAGTCAAAACCAGACGACGTTGTGACTGCTGAAGCCCATGCTGACAACGCCTCTTACTCTGTGATCCTGGCTGCTGTCAGCACTCTTCAAAGCATGATGCAGGACTTCAAAGCGGAGCTAAAGCAGAACACGCTGACCCTAACCAACATTGTGAAAGCTGTGGAGTTTAACTCTACCGAGATCAAAGATTGTAAAGAACAGTGCCAAAAGTTGCACGTCGAGGTGAAACAACTGAAAGAGGAGAACACAGTTCTGGAGAAAAGAGCTGCAGAAGTGGAAAAAAGAGCTGTAGAGTTGGAGCGTTATGAAAGAAGGTGGAACCTGCGAGTAAATGGCTTACAGGAGGGAAAAGACGAAAACACACGACAAATCATCTCTGATATCATCGGAAAGATTGTGCCACACTGGAAGGAGAAGATGGATTTCATCCTGGATTCGGTAGGTCCAGGTCAAGGTAACTTTATTTATACCCGAAGGTAGATTTGGCTTACAGTGGGAAGTTGGGTGTGTCAGTGTCCTTTTTTACAGACCCACATACACATGCATACATACATACAAATGGCTGCAGACTGTTAGGACATAAGAACGTAACAAAGGAAACATCCTATTCATAAAAATACACTAAGTTAAAGGTTCTGCAGGCACAATATAGTAGTAATAAAAATAAACAAAATGCAGCAGATCTGTATTTCTACTACTTATTTAGTATACGTATGGCCGCTGGGACAAAGCTGTTTCTGTGTCGCTTAGTTTTACAGGCTGGTACTTTATACCTGCGTCCCGACGGTAGAAGCTGAAAGTCACCATATAACGGGTGGGAATAGTCTTTCAGAATAGTTCCAGCTATCCTCTGTAACTGTTTAGAATACAGGGATTCTGGGTTGAGCAGTGGCTTTCCAATCAGCTTACTGGACTACTTCACAGTTTGATTCAGACGATTTCTATTTTTGAGAGACAAGTACCCACACCACAACACAAGACAAAAAGACAAAACAGATTCAATAAAAGCGTGATAGAATAGAGTCATCAAGGTTCTATCAATGTGGAAGGAGGAAAGTTTTCTCAGACAAAACAAACGCTGATTTACCTTTTTGTAAACATTGTCACAGTTTGCCTCAAAACTCAGTTTACTGTCAATAATCGTTCCGAGGTATTTGTAGGTTTCAGCACACTCCACTACTTGACCCTTTATAGCGGTGACTTCTCGTGCCTGAGGGAGTGATTTCCGAAAATCAATTACCATGTCTTTAGTTTTTGAGATATTAATCTGGAGGAAGGATTTTTCACACCACTTGACAAAGTCCTGGATAACTGGGCCATGGCCAGTTTCATTGTCTTGCAGTAGACTAACAATTACAGAGTCATCTGCATACTTTAAGATAGTTCTATTCTCTCTGTTACTGCGACACATATTTGTATAGAGTATAAACAGGAGAGGGGACAGCACACATCCTTGTGGGGAGCCAGTGGAGGAACATACCTCATCAGACAGTGTTCTGTTCACTCTCACCCTTTGTGTTCTGTTAGTTAAAAAGTCCAAAATCCAGCCAACAAGATTTTGACTTAAATCAAATTGTTCTAGAAGTCTCTCTGTTAAAATATGGGGTTGAATCGTATTAAATGCAGATGAAAAAATCAATAAATAAAAGCCTGGCATGAGTTCCCCTTCCTTCTAGATGTTTAAGAAGCAAATTCATTAAAGTGACTGAGGCGTCATTGACTCCCCTGAGTGGCCTATAGGCAAACTGCATTGTATCCAAAACATGCTTGGTTTTCTTTAAAATTTGAGACCTCACCAAATTCTCAAAAATTTTCATTACAAGTGATGTAAGTGCAATGGGTCTAAAATCATTAAGAGTTTTGGGACAGTTTATCTTGGGAACAGGGACAACCACAGCATCCTTCCAACATTTAGGGATATGCTGAGTCTGTAGGGACTTATTAAAAATATAGTAAAAAACTGGACAAAGTTCTTTAGAACAGGATTTAAGTAATTGACCACAGATGTTGTCAGGTCCGCAACTCTTATTTGTTCTTATGCAAAAAAAGGCCCTTTCAATGTCTTTTTGTTCAATATAAAAAGATTGCTGATTGTTTTTAAGTTTATGACTAGATTCCTGTATTTCTTTGCTAAAGTTAAAAGTATCAAACCGGGAATAAAAACAATTTAGAGCGTTTGCAAGAGAAGAGTCTGAGTCAAAGCCATCTAAGGTGACAGTACTACGACTTTTTGGTTTACTAAGGCCTGCAATGGCTTTCATACTTGACCAGGCAGAGCCAAGGTTATTTGAAGCCATCTTATTTTCCAATTTTAATTTATAATTATGTTTTGCTCTCAACATCTCTATTTTCAATTCCTTTGTGGCTATTTGCAACCCAGAGGCAGTTCCATGTTTAAAAGCTAGTTTCTTAGCCTGTATAGCAGAGCACCAACTAACAGACTTATTAACCCAAGGTTTATTATTTGGGTACATTTTGACCCGCTTGCATGTTATTATCATGTCCCTGCAGAAGGCAGCATAAGAACATGTGACATCAGCCAGTTCATCCAAATCATCACCACATGATTCTATAAACATATTCCAGTCAGTGCAGTCATAACAGTCCTGCAAGCACTGCGTGGACTCCGCTGTCCAGACTTTGATGTCTTTGGTCTGGACTTTTTCCCTCTTTAGAAGAGTTCTGTATGTGGGCAGAAGGTGCACGCAGTTGTGATCACCAGAACCCAGGGGGGGTAAAGGGCGTGATTTATAAGCCTCCTTTACTGAACCAAAGCAGAGGTCTAACATTTTATCCCGCCTTGTCTTACAGGATACATATTGATAAAATTTTGGAAGGGTCGTTTTGAGGGAGGCATGGTTAAAATCACCCAGTATAAAATTCGGTACACCGACTAGGGCCGAGTAACACCAACCACCCTCATCAGATCATCATGCAGTTCACAGGACGCCACTTCAGGGACGAACTCTGGCGGATCACCAAACTTCTCCCCGTCTGCAAGGATCTCAACATCCGTTTCGCAGAAGACCTCACCAAGGAAGACAGAGAGGCGCGGAGGGCTGTATGGCCGAAAATTGAACAAGCAAGGAAGGCAGGTCTAAAGGCAGTGTTCCAGGGGCCCTCATGCTTTCATTAATGGACAAAAAGTATCACCATAGACATAACTATCCAGGGCTTTTGAATCCCGAAAACAAGTGAGTTTGAATGAAAACTTATTCTCAGGGTTTTGCTACTATTATCTACTCTTAATAGGAAACCTTTACTGCTGTCTTAAGTAAGTTCAGCAATCCGTTGTTGTTGATTATTTATTCATATTTGTTGTTTGTTTTTGTTCCATGTTCAGTCTAAAGAGTAACATTCCTCTAATTTCTGTTAATGCAAGGGGTTTAAGAGACATGACCAAAAGAAAAAGTATTTTTTTATTTTGTAAAGGGAAGAAGTCAAATATAATTTTTTTGCAGGAAACACATTCCAAGATTGACGATGTTATATTTTGGTCTAAACAATGGGGAGATGAGGCTTACTTTAGCCACGGTACTTCAAGGTCAGCAGGTGTTGCCATCCTCCAAAATAACTTCAAAGATCATATTGTTTCCCACATGGCAGATGAATTTGGTCACTGGCTGATTCTTATCATAAACATAGATGGTCTGAAATTCATCTTAGTCAACATTTATGGATATAATATTAGTAGAGAAAATCGAAACCTACTTGAACAAATTAGTTTACATTTAGACAATCTCAAATTAACACACTCAACTGATAACATTATCATTGGCGGCAACCTAAACCTAGTTCATGATGATTTTTTTGATAAGTACCCTTGCAGATACGCTGCAAGTCACCCGAATACAATATTCATGAGCTTTTGCGAAAAACAAAATTTGATTGAAACTTGGAGACACTTAAATCCAGAAATATCTAAATACTCCTGGTTTAGCTCAAACCACAATTATAAATCCAGAATCGATCACTGGTTGATTGCAAATCATTTGCTAGCTTATGATATTAGCTCTGATATTTCTGCTGCTCCATTAACAGATCATAGTGTTATTCTACTACAGATCAAACCAAATGGCAACAACATCCACTCACACACATATTGGAAGTTTAACTCCAGCCTGTTCAAAAATAATAACTACTGCCAAAAAATCTAATTATTAATTAAAGAATATGCCAACTCTGAGGAGCTAACAATTGCTACCAAAAAGTGAGAATTCATAAAATATAAAATACGCCAATTTACTATCTCATTCAGTAAAACAATTAAAAAAGACATTATTAATCAGTTAAATATGTACTGCAATAAACCAAACCCATCTGAAGACGATAGACAAATGATTTTAAACCTACAACCTAAACTAGATGAAATCTACAGTCATAAGGCCCAAGGGGCGTTCATTAGATCCAGAGCTAAGTGGATAGAGGAGGGTGAAAAAAATTTCTCTGGTCTTGAAAAAAGAAGACAGGAAAAAAATAGCATCAGTTCTCTGATGATTGATAATAATGAAGTCACAGATGAAAAATTGATCTCTTCAGAAATCTGGAAATTCTATAGCCAGCTCTACAGCTCTAAATCTTCTAGCGTGAACTGTCAGAATTTTTTTCAGGACATAGCAAAACATATTCCAAAAATAGAGGATGGCCTCAAAGAAACATGTGACAATCAAATAACAATTACAGAACTTGATGCAGTAATTGGTCGTCTTTCTCTTAACAAAGCCCCTGGATCCGATGGTCTCATAGGTGACTTTTACAGACATTTTTGGATGGATTTAAGAGACCTGCTGCTACAAGTCTTTACCGAAATATTTGAAACATGTGTGCTTCCACCAACAATGAGACATGGAGTTATCAGCTCAATTCCACAACCCGGGAAAGACCCCAGAATTATAGATAACAGAAGACCCATTACACTCAGAAATTCAGACTACAAACTCCTAACTTACATCTTTGCTTCTCGTCTTCAAACAGGGATTTCAAATATTATTGCAGATACACAGTCAGGGTTCTTAAAAGGAAGGTCAATCCACAACAATATAAGATTGGTAATGGACATCATTGAGTATAGAAACCAAATAGAGGATGATGGTTTCCTTCTTTTTTTAGACTTCTATAAAGCATTCAACTCCGTGGAGCATCCGTTTATTCTTTCGGCGCTCAAACACTTTGGATTTGGAATCAAATTTAGGAAATGGGTTGGTGGATTATATCAAGATATATATATATATATATATATATATATATATATATATATATATATATATATATATATATTAATTAGGGCTGTAGCGATACACTAATCACACGATACGATACACGATATTCCGCTCACGATACGATATATATCACGATATTCAGCCAACGATACGATTCGATACGATTCGATATAATTCGATACACTTACATCATTTTCTGAAAGATTTAAAGGGGACAGAGTGATTTTGGTGACATCTTGTGAGTGTTCCATTTACTTGGATTTAATTAATTGAACTGAAAACATCAATTACACAATATATGTCTCTGACTGGACAGAGAGTCTACAGCAGGGATCATCAACTACATTTTTTTCAGAATTTTTCTAAGCACTGTGGCGGCCGGACTTTCAAATAAAGAAAATAAAATTAATTTATAACTAATACGCCTATTCTTTTTCACTTTCTTACTGAATTAATGCTATTTTTTTTTACATGTATTAGTGTGAGCAAACTCCTAAAAAACATGGAAACTCCCTAATGATAACTGGCTCTTTAACTAGAAAAAGATCTCAGACTAGGAGGCAGTTCACTGAGGAGTGATGGTTAAAGTATTATGGAAACATTATTGTAGTATGCAGCATCCTGATTGGTGGAAAATACTTGCAGAAAGAAAGGCTGTTATCAGGTAAACATGTCACTGTCAAAGAGACTGAAGCAAAAGGTTGAAGTGGAAAAGCCAAAAGCCCAGCTTTAAAGGAACACGCCGACTTATTGGGAATTTAGCTTATTCACCGTAACCCCCAGAGTAAGACAAGTCCATACATACCTTTCTCATCTCCGTGCGTGCTGTAACGCTGCCTGACGGTTCCAGCATTAACTTAGCCTAGCACAGATCCTGCAGGTAACTGGCTCCAACTAGCCTACTGCTCCAAATTGTGACAAAAGTGACAAAATAACGCCAACATGTTCCTATTTACATGTTGTGATTTGTAGAGTCACAGCGTGTACAAATAACAACGTAACATGAGACACAGCCGTCTTCTAACAGCAAACAAACCGGGAACTATATTCTCAGACAGGCTTGCTGCGAGCATATCACTCCGCCCAAGTACTATATTCTTCCACCTGAGAATATAGTTCCCGGTTTGTTTACTGTTAAAAGACGGCTGTGTCTCATGTTATGTTGTTTTTTGTACACGCTGTGACTCTACAAATCACAACATGTAAATAGGAACATGTTGGTGTTATTTTGTCACTTATTCGGAGCAGTAGGATTACTGGAACCAGTCACCTGCAGGTTCTGTGCTGGCCTGATGCCGCTGGAGCCGTCAGACAGCGTTACAGCACGCACGGAGATGAGAAGGGTATGTATGGACTTGTCTTACTCTGGGGGTTACGGTGAATAAGCTAAATTCCCAATAAGTCGGCGTGTTCCTTTAATGATGAATGGACTGATAAGCAGGCTATGCACTCGTCATGTATGCCTCATTTGCAAATGAAACAATGTTGTTGCAAAATAATACAACCGGCATCATCATCATCACTCGAACATAACGATCGCGTCATTCACGTGCATATTAAGTAGCTCCAGATTGTCCGCTCTAGCGGCGAGTTTGGTTTGTTCAGCCAGCAGTGAGGTTTACAAGAATTTGTCCAAATTTCCAGATTCCCGGCAACCTAAGATAAACAGTTAGACTACAAACCGACAGCTTTTGTTTTAGCTTGATTGTAAAAATTCGCTATTTGCAGAGTAGAGCTGTGTTTGCGTAAAACAGCGCGGTGGACTGAGCAGATTGAAATCTCGCTTTCTACATGTTTATGCCGGTCTACACAGGTGAGTGCATTGATAAGTATTGACTTTCTACTCACGAAGGTTTAATTGTAGCCTATTTACAGAAAAGAGACCAGCGTGAGTTCATCTGCCCCAGCGGCCGTTGGTAACTCTGTATCGTTCCCAGTCAGGTGCTGCGTGTTTTAACCTTTAACACACACACATCTCGGCTCAGCTGTGTGCGTGGAGCTCGTTCATCGCTGTATAGTATCCGGCATGTGAATAGAGATGTAAATACAGGGGGCTGGGTTTTTGCTCTAAATGCTTGAAATAATAAATAACAGAACACATTTTTTCCTCTTTACATTTTGTGAATTCATGATTATTCTGGGAGCCAGACTAAAAGCTTTGGCGGCGGGCCAGTTGACGTTGGCTGCTCTACAGCGACACTAGCGGCTGGCTGACCAAATCGCTCTTCCTGCAATGCGAACGGGGTAAACATGGGGGATTTGAATGGGACTTATGTATCGATACTCGCGGCATAAAAATCGATACTTTCTTGGGGAATAAAATATCGATTTATATCGCAGAATCGATAAAATTGCTCAGCCTTAATATATATATATATTAGGGGTGGGAGATATTGACAAAAATGAATATCTCGATATTTTTTTTCAATATCTCGATATCGATATTCAGACGATATTTTTGAAATCCTTCTAGAAGTTAAAAGAAGCCCTGTTCGGAGGCTATTTCAGTGGTTCTCTTGGGAAATGTACAAGCAAGATGAAATCATAACAATAAACAAAGGGCTCCTTTCTGTAACATATTGCACACAACCATGTCCTTATTGGAAGCAGTCCTGGAGCTGGGATAGGGCAGTGTCAGGCCAGGTTCTGATAGTCCTTCTACTTGGCTGTATAGTCCTTCTGACCGGGATGTATGCTGGGATCAGGAGTAGTTGGATGTGATCTGATGTATGCTGGGATCAGGAGTAGTTAGATGTGATCTGATGCATGCTGGGATCAGGAGTAGTTGGATGTGATCTCACTGATGTATGCTGGGATCAGGAGTAGTTAGATGTGATCTGATGTATGCTGGGATCAGGAGTAGTTAGATGTGATCTGATGCATGCTGGGATCAGGAGTAGTTGGATGTGATCTCATTGGCCCAGGTGACGGAGAGGTGCAGTTCTGTGTGCTTTTTTGATGTTAGAGTATCCATGGTCTAGAGTTTTCTTCCCTCTAGTAACACAATCTACATGCTGGGAGAAAGCTGGAGGGGAACAGACTTTAAGTACGCCTTGTTAAAGTCCCCTGTATCCCGTATCCAGGTGATCGCGCTGCAGTTTGTTCACTATGGTTAGCAGTGAACCAAACTTGTGCTAACGTTAGCATCGGGGGCTATGTAGACGGCAGTGTGTTGTTTTCGTAGTAAATAAAATGGTCAGTATATTACCAATAGGCAGGGGCGGATCTAGAAAAATATTTATGGGGTGGCGAGAGTGGGGGCAGGAATTTTTGAGTGGTGGCAACATATGTCAGACGTATATTTACTGAATTTAATCAGTTATCACAGTTTGATGAGAAATAGTATATACACACTACAAATGGGCACAGGCTGCCATTTACAAACTCATACAGACAAACTTCATCTCATACAATCAATGTCCTGCATTTGAGGTTTCATTTGAAATAGTTCATATTAGGAATAAGTGACCTTACAATGTGATCTCACTTAATAGGAGATATAGAAGTATGATAGAAGTAAGGGGCATTATCACAGGAAAAGGCATTGAGGTAAGACCCAGGAGATGAGAGGCAGATGTGTGAGAGGGGAAGCAAACTGTTTTCGACTGTGTCAGAGAGGCAGCGTTGCAGGCAGCATTTGTATAAAATTAGGAACTGTCATTGATTAGTTCTAACCATCAGACTGTGTTAACACACACTAACATTTTAGCCTGGGAGAGTATTTTTAGGTTCATTTTTGTTTTATTTATATATATATTTTTTATATTTATTCTGAGCAATAGATCTAAAATACATTCTATACAAAATATAAAAACTCATCTCCCCATCTCATCACACTTTCACACTGAAAACTTTCCCTAATTATTCATATTTAAGCTTTGTCATTTGTTGTTCTTATTCATATCTTAGGATACTATGCATCAACAGTTTCCATACCGTGTGGACCAGCTCGACTGGAGATGGTTGGTGATGGCCCAGGCACTCTGCTTTCCCTTTCACTGTCTGAGCCCTGCATGTTATCTTGTCTCTCGCTTTCTCCCTCCTCATCTTAGTGATGCTCTCTCTCCATATCTTCACCGCTGTGGTGTTCTCCACCTCCTCCTGTCCCTGGTCGCCTTGGCCTTGTATTCTGTGTCTGTCACGTTTCTGTTGCCATTTTCTTTCTCTTTCCACATCTTTTCTCTCCCCTTCCACCTCATATTCTCCGTCTACCTTGCTCACTTTTTCATTTTCTATCTCTTTGGAGACAAAAACTGAATATGCTACCTTTCCTCTTAATTTCTGTAAGATTCAAAGTAACAATGTTTTCCTTGACAGACGTTGAATCAATATTAGCTTTTGTAGCCTACTTTACACAGAACAAACATGTAAAATTGTATAGTTGGCGAAATAACGTTCTTCAACCTGATTTTTATCATCTCAAAGTCAGGATTCCCTTAGGGTACAGATTTTATCATTGGCAAATTATCAAAGAGGTTTTATCAATATTAATAAAGTTATGAATATGGTTATTAATAACTTTATCAAATCGACAAACAATCAAAACGGGGCACCACCCTGCAAATCAGGGACCAATAATCAAACTGTGGATCAGTCTCATTTCTGTGTAAATCCTTTAAAAAGGAAATAAAGTAAGGGGGTGAATCCGAGCAACGGACCTGATTGACCAGCAGTTGTTACAACCAGTACACAAATAATCACAAGCAACTGCTAATTAAGCATAATAAGATTTATTAACTTCACAATTATCAGTAGCTAAACAATAATCCTTCAATAATAAACTCATATACCTTTTTATAATATCACAACCAAAAACAAAGCAAAACAAAAGCAGCATGGACACGTTTGTGTCTGTGTGTGGGTGAGAGTGAGTGAAAGATGTAGTTCCATAGCTCTAACACAGAACTACCAAAATGGCTACTCCTGTGAGCTGCACAAAACTATTTAGCCTCAAGAGGGCGGTAGTGGTGCTGGGTGCGCGGAGGGCTGAAGAAGCCGAGGGGTTGCTAAGCAACACGCACGCTTAGCCAATATGGTAGCTAGTGTGTTAGCTCTATACAAACGTAAGCATATTCCACGTGGTTAAAACTAGCAGCGTTAGCTCGAGAGCTAATGCTAGCTTGTGTCCGTGTGTGTGTGTGTGTGTGTGTGTGTGTGTGTGTGTTAGTAACAGGAACAGAACAAAGGAAGGAAAGAAAAAAAAGAGGCACTCGGATCTTAGTTATCGATAATGACCCAGTTCCCCTCAGCCGCTCAGGTCTGGCTAACGTGTAGTTAGGACCGACTCTGAGACTTTGGTTTTGCTGAGGACAACGTCACTATACCCACTTCAGTGGCTAACAGCTGGTTTTTCGCGATTCTATCGCAGACAGTAACTAAACTCCATGAAAGGAGTGAGCAGATAGCAATTACGGTTTTAACCCAGCTACTTAACACAACATGAATCAAACGATATAATGATCAGTTATATATTCACAGCACAGATTAATAATCACATATGGTCCATGTACATGATTAAATCAGATCACATTAATGGCAAACAAGTGGTAGCGAACCCTTTTGCTCATTAGTAACAAAACAAAACGCACTAGTTCTAATATTCTGCCCAGAAACTGTGTAAGCCTTCTTACTGTATGCGTTGTCTGTCAGTTAAGTCTCTTGGCCAGAGCTTAACATCCGTTTCGTCCGGAGCAGAGGGAAAACGTGATTCCAGGTCGACCAAACAAGAAAAAGAACACAGTCCCTTTCTTAAATCCGGGGTGATTAAGCCCGCTGCAGATGAAGGAATAGTCCGACAAAGTATTTCCTCGGATCCCCTTTGTATATCAGGCCGATATATTTCGTATTTCGTGCTTCCTTTCGCGACCGGAGGAAAAGCAAAGAAGACACACTGCAGTCACCTTTTATCCTTCCTCCGCCTCCTAGTGACGGGTGGTGCATTCAAGGACCGACAGCCAATGGGAGAACTGCAACCTGGTCAAAGGTGTGACGCAGTTCTTTGTCTCACCGCCAGTCTGCCTTGTCCCACACGTGTTAAATGCACTTTCTCCATCTTGAGATTCTGATTCCAAGTAGCAGCCTCTAGGAGTTTGGTGCAACTGGCTTTGGAATTTACATGTAGGCCAAGATCCTTTGTCTCGCAGTCAATTCAAGTTGAGCCAAATCGCTGTTTAACCAACTCTTGGTCCCAACAATTGTATAGTTGGCGAAATAACGTTCTTCAACCTGATTTTTATCATCTCAAAATCAGCATTGCAACTATGCTAGCACTGTGCTTTTGTTATAATTTAATTTCTTGATAGATGTTAATCCGTTTTGACCTCTTTCCTCCTGTATCTCCTTTCCTCGTGACTCCTGGCTCCCTCGCTTCACGCCACTCAGTTTTCCAAACAAAACAGTCTCTCTCCGCTCTGGCGTCATCTTATGCTGCATTCACTGTAGTCGGACATTGGAGGCGCACGCTCGTAAATTGTCAAATTGGCCATAACTTCTACCGTAATTCGTTGCTGCCAACTGGGGTGGCAACAGGGGTGGCAAGGCTTTCTTTTAGGGTGGCATTTGCCACACTATGCCACCCTGGTAGATCCGCCCCTGCCAATAGGGCTCTAGGTCAGGTGAGCCGTGCTGGGCAATGATCTGCAGTTGGTACTCCATTCATTGTGCACAAAAATGCAGTCCTCCGCCTCTGGTCGTGCCGGAGTTATGTTCTCCTGAAGGGCTCAGTCAGGCTATGTCCTCCGGGATGTTATGAGCCGCCTGGAAGGCTCTCGTAACGGCTGTGTTGTATCGTGGTCCTGTATTGATTAGTTCAGTGTGGCTGTACGTACTTGTATAAATATACACCGAGAGGAGAGCCACTGCACAATCACGCGCCGCCATCTTTGTTGACACGAGTGAACGTCATAACACACAGGTAAGAACTAGTAGCAGCTTAATCTCGTTCGGGACGATCGTGATTTTGTACAAAAAATACAGTCAAACAAACCCCTACAGTATTAAAATCGCTACATATAATTGTTTAGAAGGTTATAGTGTGCGTTATTTGTTTTCTCTTTAACTTATTTCAGCTCTTTTTATGTTTATGTTTGGTCGGATTGTACAAATCATGAAATATTCGATATCCCAATTTTGCATATCGTCCAGACAACAATTTGGATATTATCGTCTAAACGATATTTCGCCCACCTCTAACATATATATATATATATGTGTGTGTGTGTGTGTATGTATGTGTGTATATATATATATATATATATATATATATATATATATAAATATATATATATTTTATATTTTTTTATTTTTTTCGTTGATTGAGGCTACTGTGCATGTAGCTTGTAGCTTCAGTTAATGGCTTTTGTGACTTGCGTTTTAGTAGTTATTTCAGTTTAAAGCAGGAGTTACTTCACACTCTGAAGTCCTATGGATTGGTCACCTCATCAACCCTTGCTTTTTCTCCATTCAAACAGAACATTTTAATATAGTAAAACATGGTAAAGTATAATTCACTCCCACCTCCCATTAGTTCTTCTTACCCTTTTATTATTATCTCTGCATGTTTCCCCCTTGGGTCTACCAAAGGCGCTCTCAGCAGACGTGAAGCTGGCGACCGTAGCAGGAAAGAAGGGCAAGAAGGTCGAGGAGGAGGAGCAGCAGCCTGCAGCACCTCCTGCAGTTGCAACAGCAGTGAAGGAGGAGGAGGAGGAGGTGAAGGGAAGAGTAGAGTTTCTGCTGAAATGGAAGGGATTCTCAGAGTGAGTATGAGTCTATTTGTATGTATATATTAGGGCTGTTGGAACAAATGCCGAAATTCAAATATAATTTGAATAGTAAAAAAAGTCAATACTTTGCATTGTGAGGTCTAAGCTAACGTTATGTGCTGTACGTTAGTACAACACTACGGAGCTAAGGTAATGTACTGAGTAACGTTAGTACACGGGGGAGGCTGCGGATGGAAATCGCAAGAAGGACGGGAAATAGTTTTAACATGACTTTAAAATCGACATCCACCGAGCCAAAGTGCTTCTGTTAACATTAGTTAGCTCGTTCTTGTTTTCAAACTGAGTCGTGAGGTATAGTAACGTTATTTTAGCTGGGAGCTTCATGGAGAAAGCTAAAGTTTGTTAGCTTTCCTACAGCTGTCAGTTAGCATCTTCTTCATATATTACCCTCTAACAGCTGTAATCTCAGTAACGAGACAATGTGCAAGAAGGAGGTTGCTTATAAATCACTGAAATAGTAGCTCGTGGTGGACAATGAATGTAAACAACGTAATGTAATGTAAAGGACACGTTCTGTCCTCTAGTGGACAGAACGTGTAACAACAACACATGCTTGTAAAGGCATTGACAATGCATATGCCTAACTAGTACATATTATTTTACAGTCTGCATTTGAGCATTAAATATTCTAATATTATTTGAATATTAAAAAGAAAACCAAATGGAATTTTGAATGGCATTATAGAGGAAGATTGACCGCTCTAGTATATGTATATGTTGCAGACCCGCAAATAACCTTACAAAATGGCAATAGAAAAAAGGAATAATACAAATTAAACTGAGAATTTATTGCCTAAAAACAAAGCCTGAGGAGATCTTCTTCTGTCTGCACTCACCTTTCCAGTGAGGATAACACATGGGAGCTGCAAGACAACCTGGACTGCCCCGACCTTATCGCAGAGTACATGCAGAAATACAAGGAGAAGGAGGAGAAAACGAAGGAGGGAAAGAGGAAAGTTGTCAGTAAGGCCTCGGGAGACTCGAGGAGCAAAGGAGCAAGAGGGAAGGAGGAGGAGGAGGTGAGCGAAGGAAAGAGGTTACTCCAGACTGGAGAGGGTTTCACAAATGTCTTTTAAATGACAAAAACAGATGTGAAATGGCTATTTTTCAATAACTTTGAATGCACCACAAGGTTTACCTGTTTCAAGTTAATGAAACATTTAGGATATATTGTGCAGCCCTAGCTACAACTGTTTAATCTGTGTAAATGATTAGTAGCCTAACTCCTTGAATGGTATGATTATGATGGTTTCGGTTCAGAGCAGTGATCTTTAAATATATATTTATAGGCTGCTAACGCATTAGGGATGTAATGATTACCGGTGCAACGGTAAACCACGGTAAAAAAGTTGACAGTAACAATTTAAAATATCGTTATTATCATGGTGGATTACCTCGGTGTGGAAACCGCGTGTTCCCAGCTTCATCCAAGTCTCCTGAAGTTGCCGTACGGGCTCACTGCGTAGCTTACAGTGTGTTTCTTTCTTGAAGTTGGAACCATGTTGGAAGGAGGAGATGACAGCGCTCAGGACATATATCAGCCTTGTAAAAAAGCCCATATTAATCCTTGCTCTCTCTCTCTCCTGAGATGATTGACCAATCAGTGATGAGACTCATCGCTTTGATCTCCTGCCGATCACTCGCGCTCAGACAGGAGAAGGGGAGACTTTTTCTTTATCATTCCTTTCCCGTTTTTGGACTTGTTGAAGTGATGTGTGTTTAGCCCAGAACGTAAGTTAAAACTATTCTCTAGCTTGCTAAACTATAATGGGTTCTACTGCCTCGTTATCTGTGTAAACATTAACTATGTTTATTCATATTTCAATAAGAGTACGACGTGACATTTATTCATTTATTTATTTATTTAGAGAGAGAGAGAGAGATGTCATCGCTTGATAATATTGCTTTTGCTGTGTTTCTTATTGAATAGCTGATAAATGTGCAGATTGTTTAATATTACTTAGGGTTAGGCACGTGTTGATATTCAGGTTGTGTTAGGGCAATTTGCTAGCAACGTGCAATCATCATTAAACAGACTAGCAGTGTGGAGCCACGTTAGGGGTGGGGCAATATGGACAAAAAATAATATCTTGAAATTTTTGGCGATTTTGACAATAATGATAATTAGACAATATCCTTTTAAAAATGTGTTTTTAAAGGTCTGAGTTACTTAATCACTAATGATAATAATGGGCACAATGTTGAATGAAAACAGTTCTTATTTATTTTCTTTAAAATTTAAGTATTCAAGTAAACAGAATTAAAAGACATACAAAATACTAATTGAACTAGTGTAGGAACATTGAACTCTGAGTAAACATTCAGTTGTACACCTCTGCTGTAATGGAAATTGTGCAGCATACAAGCAAGATGAAATCATAACAATAACCAAAGGGCTCTGTTCTGTAACATATTGAACACAACCATGTCCTTATTGGAAGCAGTCCTGGAGCTGGGATAGGGCAGTGTCAGGCCAGGTTCTGATAGTCCTTCTACTTGGCTGTATAGTCCTTCTGACCGGGATGTATGCTGGGATCAGGAGTAGTTGGATGTGATCTGATGTATGCTGGGATCAGGAGTAGTTAGATGTGATCTGATGCATGCTGGGATCAGGAGTAGTTGGATGTGATCTCACTGATGTATGCTGGGATCAGGAGTAGCTAGATGTGATCTGATGCATGCTGGGATCAGGAGTAGTTGGATGTGATCTCACTGATGTATGCTGGGATCAGGAGTAGCTAGATGTGATCTGATGTATGCTGGGATCAGGAGTAGTTAGATGTGATCTGATGCATGCTGGGATCAGGAGTAGTTGGATGTGATCTGACTGGCCAAGGTGAGGGAGAGGAGCAGTTCTGTATGCTTTCTTGATGTTAGAGTATACATGGTCTAGTGTGTTCTTCCCTCTAGTAACACAATCTACATGCTGGAAAAAGCTGGGGAGTACAGACTTTAATGACGCCTTGTTAAAGTCCCCTGCTACAATATGTATCCCCTCCAGGTGATCGCGCTGCAGTTTGTTCACTATGGTTAGCAGTGAACCAAACTTGTGCTAACGTTAGCATTAGGGGCTAGGTAGACGGCAGTGTGCTGTTTTCGTGGTAAATAAAATGGCCTGTATATTACCGACAGGGCTTCCAGGTCAGGTGAGCAGTGCTGGGCAACGATCATGCTGTTGGTACTCCATTATGCACAAAAATGCACAGTCCTCCTGTGTCTATTCTTGTCTCGATCCTGCCGGTAGCTAGCTCGGCACGCTAGCTGCCAACAACAATCCACGGAGCAGTCAGGCTATGTCCTCTGGTATTTTAGAGAAATTTTAGAGCTAGTAGCCGCTGCACAGTCACGCGCCGCTATCTTTGTTGACATTAGTGAATGTGTAGCGTTCCAATGTGTGTTTTGAAGTGATTTTTTCTAAGTCATTTAAATACTCGATAATGTCAATTTGCACATCGTTAACACAACAATGACAATATTATCGTAGACGATATATATCGCCCACCCCTACAATCAACTCAGGGTTTCCTAATCCAGCTCGCACGTTCACTTAAAAGAGGCGGTGTTTGCACAGCACGACCAATCACAAACATCTACCAGAGCCGCATATTTTACATAAGAAGAGCAAACTATAATTCTACATAAATATGAAGAACACAGACACGGTTTTACAGGCAAAACTCAGGAAGGAAAGCTGGCAAAAAAATAGCCAACGCTGTAGATGTGTAAATCACAACTCTCCGAGCCCGTTGTGTCTGAACCCAGCCCGAAACATTAACTGGAATCATGAACCGGAGCACAATTTAAACCCAACATTTTTATTTAATACGTGGGCCGTTATAACTGACGTTCTCAACTACAATTGCGAGTTGTTTGAACTGCAGAAATCTTATTATAGGGTTTATGCTTGGAGAAGTAACAAAAGAGAACTTTGAAGGCTGACTATCATCTTTTCTGCCAGCCTGCTTCATGTGTCTGTTCATCGTCCCTGTTTTTTTGCTGTCATAAGCGAGCAGCGTGCCGCACTTAATGCACTCGACAAAGCCAACACATATGTTGTCACTGCCCACAACTTGTTTAAAATGGTTCCATACCTCCGACTTTCCTCCAAACTTGCTCAAAGGTAATTCTCCTGTTTTAATTTTTTTCTTTAGACAGCCCAGCAGGCCCGATGTGATGCTCCACCATACAGCCCAGCAGGCCCGGTGTGATGCTCCACCATACAGTCCAACAGGCCCGGTGTGATGCTCCACCGTACAGCCCAGCAGGCCCGGTGTGATGCTCCACCGTACAGTCCAGCAGGCCCGGTGTGATGCTCCACCGTACAGCCCAGCAGGCCCGGTGTGATGCTCCACCGTACAGTCCCAGCAGGCCCGGTGTGATGCTCCACCGTACAGTCCAGCAGGCCCGGTGTGATGCTCCACCGTACAGTCCAGCAGGCCCGATGTGATGCGTGCGAGTGGAGGAGACGCTGCGCATGATTAAGGCATAGCTTTCTCCCCACCCAATTAGGCTGATAAAGTAATGATTAAAAAAACACAAATGCTTGGTCAAGGGCCCTGCCAAGGATAGTGGCGGGAAATGTCGGCCCGTTTGTCCAGCTCAGGCTCGGGCAGAGAATCTAACCTTGAACGCCTATCAATATAACTTCCCTATCAGTCATAACACACAGCTCAACAAGCCGACAGACATTGTATATGTAATTCCCTCCACTGATCTATATTAGGGCTGCAGCTATCGATTATTTTAGTAATGGAATATTCTACCGATTATTCCATCGATTAATCGAGTAATCGGATAAGAAACACTTAGTAAGAAATACTTAGTAAGCAGCAATAGTAAATATTTATTATTGCCGTTTACTAAAAAAAAGGAAACCTGTAGCATGTGTATATATACAAAAGACAGTTTTCCTTTTTTAGAAAAAGCAAAAAAAAATAATTGCCAAATTCCAAGACCCTTAAAAAAACAAAAACATTACAATAGTACATTTTAGGTGGCCCAAATGTTAATATTTTTCACCCCATTCCCCTTCTTGCCTCTGGCTCTTTGCACTGGATATGCAAAAGAGCTGTTTACTGACCAGAGGGTTTACAGCAGGGCTACTCAACTACACTGTTCTGGGGGACACATTTTCAGAAGCCTAATACACAGTGAGGAGCATTATAGATATATCTATGGTGAGGAGAAAGAATAAAGAATGCATGATGACGTCATTCACGTGCATATTAAGTGGCCATGCTGGGGGGAGGAGCCGCTGTGTCTCCGGCAGCGGCTAAGTTTCCAAACATTTAGAAGCAAACTAATAAACAGTTAGACTACAAACCGACAGCTTTCATTTTAGCTTGTTGGTAAAACATGGCTATTAGCAGAGTAGCATGCTGTAGGCTAGTTGTGTAAAACATGGCTATTAGCAGAGTAGCATGCTGTAGGCTAGTTGTGTAAAACATCGCTATTAGCAGAGTAGCATGCTGTAGGCTAGTTGTGTAAACAGCGCGGTGGGACGAGAGCAGCAGGCGTTAGCTACCTTGTGTCGGGTTGGCTCCGTGGAATGGATGAGTACACTGGATGTTTGTGACAGAGATGATGTAGCAGCATGTTTGCAGCTTAAAATGATCCCAAACTATCTGTGATTTTCTCTCGCCTGTCTCTCCTCTTAGACCCTCGCTATTTTCGTCTTCTTTCATTTGTAATCGGGGCCGTCTTGTGTTTATATACTGTCCGTGCTTGTGTTGTGTCCGCAGAAGCGCAAACCTCATGTGCGCTAGTAATAATCCTCCGTGCGGAAACACAGTGAGCCGTACAACCTTAATTACATTGATTTTACGAAGCTTCGAGGCAAAGAATTTGCTTCGAGCATTTTTTGTAATCGAATTATTCGAGTTATTCGAGGAATCGTTGCAGCCCTAATCTATATTGAATCTATTTTTCATAAAAATACCCATCAGGGAATGTTAACGGGTTGTCGGTCTCTAAATGTTTTTACTTTCATGAGCGCACCTCTTTCTCAGATCCACATGGCCGTGCAACGCTTCTGTCACGCCACTCTCCATTTTATTCCTATGGGTGACGTCAAGCAACTTTAACGTGTCCGCAAAGCATCCTGGGAAGACAGCGCTGCATCTGAAAAAAATGCTGCGCATAAAAAAAGCTGGTCAATGCCCATCTTTATGCAAATGGAGTCTCTCGCAGGTCCTCTCAAAATCTGATGAAAATCTTTCAAACTGACCTTTGTCGATCTGAAACGAAGACAGATTCAGCAACTGCACGGCCAGTTTCTCCCTTAAAATGTTTTCGGAAACACGTTCCGGTGAATAATTTTTGTTAAATACGAGATCATATTCTGACCGAGCCGCCATGATGGTTGCTTGTGAAATAAGTGATGTATCAAATGTACCGAGGATCGATTGGTAAGTGGGCAGTGCTTTAACACCTCTTTGATCTCTAATCTCCTACATAACCTGCTCCCGACCAGGTTAGGTGTTCATCATAAGTTACCATGGTGATTTAACCCAGACTAATCGATCAAAATAGTTGGCGATTAATTTAAGAGTGACAACTAATCGATTAATCGTTGCAGCTCTACTGGGAACGACACAGAGAGGATTAGATGAACTAACGCTAGGCGTGTAAGTAGGCTAAAATAAATCCTTTGTGAGTATAAAGTTAATATTTATCAATGCACTCACCCGTCTGCAGGCATAAACATGTAGGAGGCGATATTTCAATCCGCTTGGTCTGTACAGTCCACTCTTGTCCACCACAAACACAGTTCTACTCTACACAAACATTGGTTGGGCTGAAAATGGCCAAGGTGCTATTTGTTTTGGCCCTTATGCATCCCTGTGTTTTGGCTCTATTTGGAGCGACAGCTTTTCTTCCAAATATGGTATGCTCATGAATATTTAGATGAGCTGCGCGCTGATTGGTTGAGGAGAATCCCAATACACACACATTAGAGACACACACACACACCGCTGCACAGCGCACACACACACTGACACACTCACACACCGCTGCACAGCGCACACACACAAACAGACACACACACACTGACACACTCACACACCACTGCACAGCGCACACACACAAACACAGACACAGACATGCCCAGGCGAGAGCCGCAGGGAGGCAAAATAAAAAAGTTTTGACACTTTCATTATAACTAGTGTTGCGACATAAAAAACCTCCACCAAAGAACTAACTCACCTTTTTAGCTAGTAAGCACCGGGAGAGGAGAGTGAACCCCTGCAAGCCTGTCCTCTGCCAGTGCCTCTGCAGCGCTGCGTTAGATCCACAACTCCCTCTCGTCCGATATACTCGTTCTAAACCCTTTTCTCTGGGCCAGTAGGCTAAACTTCCAGCTTTGTTCAGATTCACCCGTTTTCAGAGGCAGTTTCAAATTGTGAGATTTGCAGAGGAAAGAGGTGTCAATGGGATTTTGAGATTCTATGTATGTCCTATTTACCCTCCAAACTGTCGTTATTCAACTATGACAGGGTAAAATCGGTTTTGCATTCTATCACCCCTTTAAGGCTGCGGTTTTCCACATCAACTTTGAGCTTCAGCCTCTTTGACAGTGACATTTTTACCTGACAACAGGCCTTTCTTTCTGCAAGCATTTCCATCAATCAGGACACTGCCTACTACAACGATGCTTACATAATCACAGACTTTAACCATCACTCCTCAGTGAACTGCCTCCTAGTCTGAGATCATCTTCTAGTTAAAGAGCCAGTTATCATTACGGAGTTTCCATATTTTTTTTTAGGAGTTTGCTCACACTAATACACGTAAACAAATATAGCATTACTTATCTTAGAAAGTGAAAATATTGAACGAGAATAAGCGTTTTAGGTATAAATACATTTTAAGTTCTTTAATTGGAAGTCTGCCCCCTAAGTGTCTGCTTAGAAAAACTCTGGCCGTTGGGAAAATGTAGTTGATGAGCCCTGTCCTAGTGGAACACAGGAGGATCTGCTCTAAGGGGGGAGTGAGTAAAGGCACAAGTTGTTTAGGCCTACTTGCTCTAGTGGAATGTTATTGGCCAGTGGACCTAATGTTTACATACATTTGTTAAGTATTGTTTTTAACTGTGAAATGACCAAACGGTTACTAAACACTTTTTTTATTCTGAATGTATGGCATACTTTTTTCTAATATTTGTCATGTCTGTCATGACAGCGATGGTGCTGTCGGTATACCTTCTATGTTGCATCTTCAACAGCATAATAAAATGTGACACAGAATTTGAAACAGCACATTGTAATTCTATTCTATTCTATCCATTATCAAGGTATTTATTAGTTATACAATGGAAAGTTAGTAGAAATGTGAAAATTTGGTTAGCATGTTGATTTATGGTGTGTTCCCTTAAATTTTCTGGTTGCGCCCCTAAAAGTTTCAGTTGGGGCCGCTGTGCTCCTATTGAAAAAAGTTAGTCTGGAGCGCTGAGGAGTCAATTGTCATTCGCACAAACAGCTGTTTGCCTTAAAAGCTAGCACTGGGAGTTAATATGTTACTTTATATTATTTTAGCCCATACGAGAGAGGGAGAGACAGAGTGAGAGAGAGGTATGTAGGCTACGCATAATATTCTAGCATTGTAGATGAGTGGTTGTAATTGATATTCATGGTAAATTTCCTGAGTAACTTCAGAGTAGCTTATGCTTGCAGCAGTAGAAAAGAACAGCAATGGTTTGTCATGGGATGTTACTGAAATATAGTTGTGTTCATCAGGAAAAGAGAACACTCGCAATACTCCCTTTCCTTTGCTGTTTGCATCTTGTTGTACATTAAAAATCAATAGGGCACAATTGCAAAAGGGGTGCTATCTGTATATAGGTAGATGTGAACAGCTTATGACTTGGCCTGAATAAAACTTCAGTTAAGATTTTTTTTTTCACTTTAATCCCTGGTTTAATAACAACTTGCCTGAAACATTTAGAATATTTCGGAACTTAAAGTTATGAAGAGTACATTTGTTTCCATAATAACATGTCTGCAACCGGCACATATTTTCCTTAATTTTGTCATAAATTATTGTATGAAGAGTTAAAATTGTGAGTGAGACTAAGTCCAGGGTTTAAAGAAGTTTGTTCATTAACTTTCTCTCTCTCTGTTTGTCTGTTGCTATAGAAACGGAGAGGAGGAGAGCGACCCAAACGTCACCACTGTCAGCAATGTGACAAATCCTTCACAAAATCAGGAAATTTAAAGATTCATCAGAGAGTTCACACTGGACAGAATCTACACTGCTGTGATCAATGTGGGGCAGCCTTCACACGACAAAGTGACCTAATAAGACATCAACACATTCACACTGGAGAGAAGCCATACAACTGTGATCAATGTGGGGCAGCCTTCATGCGACAGAGTGACCTAAAAAGACATCAACGTATTCACACTGGAGAGAATCTTCACAGCTGTGATCAATATGGGGCAGCTTTCACACACCAGGGTAACCTAAACATACATCAACGCCTTCACACTGGAGAGAATATTCACAGCTGTGATCAATGTGGTGCAGCTTTCACACAACAGGGTAACCTAGAAAGACATCAACGCATTCACACTGGAGAGAAGCCATACAGTTGTGATCAATGTGGGGCAGCTTTCACAACTCAGAGTCAGCTAAAAAGCCACAGACGTGTTCACACTGGAGAGAAGCCTTACAGCTGTGATCAATGTGGGAAAACTTTTTCTCAGAGTGGTCACCTTAAATATCACCAGCGCATTCACACTGCCTCTTTGTGAACATGTTTCAGAGCCAAGCTGTTTCCTCCTCCTCCTCATGCCCTGATAGCTGAGTTGTTATATTCTGATCTTCTCTCCACATTGAAGGCTGACCAGCAGTAACTTTATCTTCTGAACACCATGGATGTTATCCTAGCTATGACTACATATTACGCTCCCTACCTTTGAAGGGATTAAATCAACTCAAAATTAGCTTTTATTCCGGTAATAAAATATAATATTTTGAGTTACTTCCTGCGCTATTTAACTAATGCTGCAACGAGGAGTAATTGTTGTAATCAATTAAAAAAATCCCATCACTGTTTACTAAGGTGATGTCACATTGCTGAAATATTTAGTCTATTGTCCCTTAAGACGAAGAAAAGAATCAAATCGTCATAACTGGGAAGCTTTAATCAGAACATGTCTGCTGCTGCTGCTTAAAAAGCGACTTGAACAGTTAATGTGTTTAAACTGCATCTGTGCCGCCGCCATCTTGGGACGAACAACTGATCTTAAAAGACTCTGCTTTTGGATGTTCATGTAAATGAAATGCTAAACAAAGCAACATGGAATAACATTTCACAGAAGAAAAATGTGTTTTACAATATTTAACTATTACGAAAGCGTTTAATTTAATATCACAAAAGGTA
Source organism: Perca schrenkii (assembly GCA_025617405.1). NCBI lineage: Eukaryota > Metazoa > Chordata > Actinopteri > Perciformes > Percidae > Perca > Perca schrenkii. The sequence continues at coordinate 24,561 of JABUOV010000248.1, forward strand.
ACATTAATCCTTCTTTTAATCTAACAATAAATTAAGTGACTGTCCTGATACTGAATTAAGCTAATGCTAGCTTGTGTCAGGTAAAGGTTTTTATTGGACAGCAAGGGAAAATGGTCTTTTGAAAAGTAAGTAGAGAGGCATTTCCTGCAGAAAATGCTTGTGAATAACGAAAAGCTAAATTGCTAAAGCTTAACTAGATTGCTGGCTTTAGTGGTAAGAAGAAGGTAAAGCAGTGAGAAAAGTTGTAATAGTTTAAATTAGTGAATATGTTGTTGCATTTTTACAATGCAACAACATATTTATATGGTGTTGCATTGTAAAAAGTTTCGGTGCAAAGGACGGACCTATCCGCGATCACTCTCCTTGGTTCTGCCCAAAAGAAGAGCGCTTTGGAATCTCCATTACCACCATACCTGGCTATAGCGCATCTCTCCTACCCTAAGGCCTATAGATTGTAAAAGTGGTCAGGAATCTAATATTTCCCCAAAACATAGTTTAGTTCTGCTCGTATAACATGAGGCCGAATATTTCACAATTCTTTTCAATTGTTTTAAGTTTTCAACAATACAGATCAACAACACTCCGACAGTTTCAATCAATACTAGGCCACAGAACTTGTTCATTGACAACGTCATCTGTCATGTAAAACAAGACTCAAGTTATTTCCTTACATTAGTGTGATGATTCATGTTATAAACTTGTTTAACAACAATAAATAAATCGCATTAACAAGCCCTAAAGCAGGGGTCATCAACTAGATTTTTCCAAGGGCCAGAATTTTTCTACGCAGACACTCTGGGGGCCGGACTTTCAAATAAAGAAAATAAAATTAAACTCCCTAAAGCAGAAGAAGTGACCGGATACTTTAGCACTGGTTGAGTTGCAGGCTCATCCACGGAAGACCGATCCACAGAATTATATCCATAGGGGCTATATCATCCACTCGCGAGGCAGAGGCAAAGGCACTAGCACCGGCGCTGGTCGCGCTAACCGCGCTAGCATCCTGGGGTGGCAGAGACAAAGATGTGCTAGGTGTTGTGGATCTCAGCTCTCCTTCATCTCCTGGTTGCAGCGATGACTCTGAGACCGTTCGTGCACGTTTAAGGTACCTAAACAACGACTGTTGCAACCTTGTCCTTTTCTGGAAATGATTTTCACACTCTCAGATCACTGGGAGCTAGCCTAGCATACCTACATCCGATCCGAACCTCACTGTCTGCTGAACTTGCGCAGAAACATAAAAATAGACTTTTAGATGTTTTTGAAAACTATACATTAAGACAATTTTAGCACAAATTATGAGATTATTTGCAGATTTTTAATAATGCTTCACCAAATTATAATATATTAATAAATGTTTTGAGGAAATGTTTTGGGTGGGCCTGTTGAAAAGTGGGTGGGCCTAGGCCCATCAGGCCCACCCATAATGCCGTGGCTGAGGCTTATCAGAGGAGGGGAGAAGGGAACGAGGACGGTAAAGGGAATCCCAGGGAGAGTCACCCGTGATTTGATTTGATTTGATTAGACTTTATTGTCCACCTTAGTGGAAATTTGTCTTCGACTTCTCCGACATCAATGACACCAATATAAAATTACATCAAAATACACACAGTTAACAGTACAACTCTAATACCATCAACATGCAACAACAGGAATGGAAAACAGTGCAGACAATTAAGATAAGGTAGGTTTTGATCTACAGTTAACACATTTAACATTTTAAGTTGGGTGATGATGGCGCAGTGGATATGTCACATGCCTTTGGTGCGGTAGACCCGGGTTCGATTCCCACTGCGATACATCAACCAATGTGTCCCTGAGCAAGACACTTAGCCCCTAGTTGCTCCAGAGGTGTGTGTGACCTCTGATATGTAAGAATTATAAGTCGCTTTGGATAAAAGCGTCAGCTAAATGACATGTAATGTAAAAGTTAAGTTCATGTATGGCATGGGGAATAAAAGATCTCTTATAAATGTTCCGACTCGCCCTTGGAACCCTGAACACACTAAAACAACACAACAGTGAACACGGCAAATGAAAATGGGGAGACACAGCACACAAGGAAGGGGAAACCACCACCCGGACACCAACACCACCACCTTCGGCTCTCAGCAACTAAAAATAGGGGGAGAAATGGGAAACACACACACACACACATTTAAAGGGGTTCACTCCACCAAAAGAACATCAAAAATCAATATAAACAAGGTTATAAAGAAACAAATTGAAAGAAATTTAACCAATATAAATACAATATAAATGCCAGAACCAGTATGGGTGTCCACAGGCCGTACAAAACAAGAATTCAAAAGAAAAGACTTGGCAAAAAAAAAACTCAAAAGAAACAAAACACTTATAATTAGCACAATAACATAACCAAAGAAACTCAATGATTAAGTAAAAAAAAACCTCACTTAAAGAAAACTAAACAAAATATAACTACAACTTTTAATTAAATTGAAAACAAAATAGAAAGAAAATAAAGAAAGAAACAACTAAATCAACCAAATTAAGGTAGGGAGCCAAACCCCTTAACAATGGCTCACATAAAACAAGTGGCTCATTTATTGGCCCAGTAGCCGTGAAGGCAACACAGGCGTGCAGCAATAGTTACGATACTCAGGATATTTTAAATAGTAGCAGCAGTCTCGGCAAACGCCGTCTTAGGCAAAACAGCCTCGGCAAAACAGCAGCCAGTAGTTGAAGTGCTAAGCAGCTAACAGGGCTCTCCGGCAGCTTCAGCGATCCTAGTGTTTACAGAAAATAATAATTAACACCAAATAAGTTTAACGAATAACTCCGACCCCATTTAGCCCACATACCGTTCAAGCAGAGTTTTAGTAGACCCAGAGGGAGGCAGCTCCGAGCATGCAAACCGCAGCAGCTATCAGTGTTACTCGCTTTTCATTCACGGCGTTCAACCAGTAAGGTGAAGGAGGACCCGCCTCAAAAGAGCGCCAGGTAGTTAGGAGTTCAACTCATACTGCTACATTTACACTTCCTAGAAATTGTTCACACTCTATGGGAACTTGTGTTATTTTTATGGTTAAATTACAAGAAACATGATGTAATGGAAAGTATTTTCATATTTTCAAGTTATTTTGTAATAATGTTACTCTTTTTTGTTGTTTTCGAGACTTAATTAGTCTTGAAGGGGGGAAATGTAGTATCTGGACTTCTAACAGACTTTTCATAAACTTTGTCTTAAGTTTTTGGGAACAAAGGAGACCTCATATGAACCTTAGCCGACATTCTCAGGACACTTCCCCGGAAACATCTGGAAAGTGTTATCAGTTGGGGCCCTAGAATTAGGGATGCCCTTGTTGGTTCCAAAAGGATGATAGCCATTGGTCAAAGTATTGTTTCCTCCCCCATCTATGTTACACACATTATAGATATATACCATTTTCAAACAAAGAAAGACAGAGTGAAATCTGTCCTCTCCAATCTCTTGCAGAAGCTTGTAAATTGATGCTGAATTCTTTGATGTAAATAAACCTTTTATAATCAAGGACAGTGTCGGCGGATTCTTCTCCATACAACTTCACAGCATCGTTACTACTAAAAAACACCACACCCTAATACTAACCACTAGCATTAACTATTGCTTGACTGCTGTCCAGATGTGCACAGTAAGTTAACAGTTACATTCTTTACTGACCGAGAGACACCCAAAAGTGTACAGGTGCAGTCCTTACAAACTTTTTAAATGATACATCTGTACAAAGTGACATTTCTCATTCTAACAAACATCTTTGGCAAGCGTGCTAACAATAGCTTGCAATGCACTTTTATCAGATAACATTCAAGATTTTCATTTTGTATTATTTCATGAAATTAAAGGTGATAAAGCTGATAAAATAAAAAAAATGAGAAGCCAGCTAGGAGCATTGATTTTACCCTTGATTTTACGCGGGATATTTGGTTGCAGGGAGGTCGTAGTGACATTTTATGTTTTAAGGGGGTAATTGTCACAAGGTCAGCGTTCAAGGTATTGGCCTGAAGTGCTGGCTGACTTGACTCCACTAGAAAATTCAGATTTGGGTACATTGCTAGTGTGTTCTTGAGTAAGATTTGGGTTGAAACGTTGCTAATGCAACTTAAGAGAGCTCTGATTCCAGTTTGCATTTTACCTTATTATTGTTACTATTTTTGCACAAAGTGTGTGCTAGGGTTGACTAGCGTGTAAAGAGCTAGTGGTCTGATGATAAAGCAAATAGGGTGGGTTTTAAGTTTCATTTGATCATGCTACTTGTGTTTTTTTGTCTTGCAGTGAAAACCTCTGATCACTCCATCCAGCGTTACAACATGGTGCTGGAGATGGTGAGGAATGATGGCATCAGCAAAGCGGAAGCCTATGCAAGGCTTGGAGTAGATCGGACTAACATTGTATATCAGGCACCAATTGCTGAACTTGTAGCTACCAACCACAAACTGTACAAGACATTGAGGTCTACTTTTAAAAGAAGGGAAAGCCACAAAAGGTTTGCTGAAACATGTAAGGGCTTTTGTGAGCTGGAGCCTACAGCTTCAGCAATTCTAAAAAAAAGAAGCTGGATCCTTGCTGAACATTTACAAGAAATGAAAGGGTCAACTTGTTGATTGTCATGTTATTGGACATCATAGGCCTACAACTTAATTTTGCATACTTTTTGAAAGTTGTGCAGTTTTGTTATTTGTAGGATTTAAGTTGGATCTTGAAGCTGTTTTTGAATGTTTACTATTTGTAAACATTTGCACTTTGCACTTACAGATCATGTGTCTGTTTTTTTATTTTTTGTCAAGAATTTTCAGGTCTACAGACACTAAGAAGTTAGTAAAAAGTCAAATTCATAAATTTTCTCCTTGGGTGAGCATTGTTCTCAGGCATTACTGTTTAAGTGCCTTATGTTGTGAATAAAGCAACTATAAAAGTGCATCTATGTACAGTATAATGTATTTTGTGTAAATCTATTGACCTTAGTATACTTTTGCAAACCCATTCCTTTAATTCTTAATACATTTCAATTTTATGGCACCATTGATCTGATTTATCAATGTTAAAGATGTACCAGGTTAGCACTTTATTTGAAGGGCCACAAACATGATGAAGTAATGAAGATGTAATATTTAGTTAGTCGTGATTACAACACTATAATTCATTAGAATATATGTATATTGCTGTGAATGGTCCAGGTCAGCACGGTATTTCAGGGGCCACAAACATGATGAAGTAATGAAGTAATATTTACTCATGATTACAACACTATAATTCATTAGAATATATGTACACTGCTGTGACTGGACAGTTTTTTGTCATTTTAACTACAGATTTACCTGAACATCATTATTAAATCAGAAGTCATGATGATTCAAATACCTTAATTAATGCATTAATAAATGTATTGTTCCTGCATTAAGTTATGCATGAGATACTATAAATCCATGTATATTAATGATAGTTCATGAAGTACTATTTCATTCTGAAACATTTTCAAATGTAAATAATCATTTGTTGTCTAAATGATTCTGTTTTCATCTTTTCACATAATTCTTGAAGGAGAGAAGTTCCCTGTGACCAATTACTTTAAAATATATTTTATCTTGTCAATTTCATTCCAGTTTAACTTCAGTTTTCAGAGTGTGTTGGAAAGTTTTAGTTTAGTTTCAGTTTTTCATAAAAGCTTTAGTTTTAGTTTTTATATATTTAGTTTTAGTTTGTTTTTGTCACTGCCAGGTATAATGTCTCAGAAGTATGTTGCTCCACATACATAAAGAACACATAGTTGGAGAAAAGCTATGATGTTTAATGTGTAATTTCTGTGTTATTTTAGCGTCCAATGTGAAGCAGTTTTGGCACAGCGACAACTCATGCCAAGTCCGTTTTAATTCTGTAAGAAAACAAATGACTTTCATTTTCAATTGTATTAGTTTTTAACCTGACAATAAAGTTTCAATTTAGTTTTAGTTTTTCTTGAAGGCTTTAGTTTTTATTCAGTTTCAGTTAACAAAAAATTATTTCACTGCTTATTTTCCTTTTTGTTTTAGTTTCCTATAACAGCCCTACCCTAACCACTTTAAACTAGAACCTGAACATCAAATTTAATTTATTTGGGCCCAAAATATTTTTCAGAGTAAAGTATATAACATTGTAAACCAATAAAACTTCCAGAAATGTTTACATATTGTATATGTTATAAATATTTTAGACATCTTATAACCCGTGTCAGTAAAAATATCAAATGAATTTGATTTACAACTCTTTAATTAAAAATATTGTGTCACTCAGTCAGGTTCATTTAATACTGTTAACATCACTAGTAAGAAACAGGACAAACTAATGTCACACAAACTGTCACTTTATTGGTATAAACTTGAATTCCTTAAGACCTACAACTACCTTGCTGTGCTACTTGATTCACACCTTACATATCGGGAACACATTTCTAAATTAACAAAACAGTTGATTCAGAAACTCTATGTGTATAACAAAATTAGATAATATATTTCCTTTTCCATTTCTGAAACCTACCTACATGCCATTGTGTTTTCAACAATGTCCTACTGTCTTCCAATCTTGTCTCTTACCACTAAGGAAATTACTGAACCAATAGCACAACTATACTACTGAGCACTTAAGATCCACAGTAATCTTCCAAAGGGGTCTCATCATTACAGTGGGCATAAACGCACAAACGCTCTGACTTACTAGAACTACGTAAACAGCCACGCTATTGCATTTTATTTTCAGATTCTAAATAGTTCTTCACCAGAATTTATAGTTCTTCTTCCGACATACAATGTGAGACCAGTACGCTTTATTAGGTCAGTCTCACAGGCTCTCATTCCAGTTCTCTCATACAAAAACAACTACGGTCAGAAATCCTTTTTCTATATTTACACAAAAATTTTGAATGACATTCCCCATCACATTCGAACATTATCATGCATCACATAATTCAAAAAGTCATATAAACTGTTTCTTCTTGATAGTCATACTTGCACACACTGATTGTTCATGTATTGTTTTTAGTTTCGTTTTTTATCGTATTTGTTTCATTTTGTTTTTATCTGTCTAGTCAATAATGATGTTTTGTGTGGATGTGTCGAAGTTTTGTTCGATGTTCTATGTTGCTGCAGAACAGGAACCTGCTGTAAACCAGTTTTTAAACTGAGCCAGGTCCGTTTTATTGTAACTTAATTGTTGCATTAAAATTTTTCTGTAAAAAAATAAAATGAAATTAAATGATTTACATTCATTGATTAAATCAGTTAAGTCATTTTATTTCATGTAGTTTTTTGTGATACCTGATGTGAGTATGTTTATCAAATTAATATTTATAGAGATACAAAACAATATTAAATGTACATTTTCTTTAGAGAACATCAGTGTTTGTGTACTCCTCACATCTGTACCATATCTCTTCTGTACACTATTGACATCCCCAACCAATCAGCTGCACTCGTTTCCTTTGATGAGGAAGAAGGTTCCAGCAGCCACACCGAGCAGACCAACAGTCAGACCCAGTCCACAGAAAATTGCAGGTCCAATACCAGGCTGAGTCTTCTCCAAATCTGGAGACAGAAAACACAGAAACATTAAGCTCCACATCTGGAAACAGAAAACACAGAAACATTAAGCTCCAGATCTGGAGACAGAATACACAGACACATTAAGCTCCACATCTGGAGACAGAAACATTAAGCTCCACATCTGGAGACAGAAACACAGAAACATTAAGCTCCACATATGGAGACAGAAACATTAAGCTACACATCTAGAGACAGAAACATTAAGCTCCACATCTGGAGTCAGAAACACAGAAACATTAAGCTCCACATATGGAGACAGAGACATTAAGCTCCACATCTGGAGACAGAGACATTAAGCTCCACATCTGGAGTCAGAAACATAGAAACATTAAGCTCCACATATGGAGACAGAGACATTAAGCTCCACATCTGGAGACAGAAACACAGAAACATTAAGCTCCACATCTGGAAACAGAAACACAGAAACATTAAGCTCCACATCTGGAGACAGAACTTAGTATTTAGTGTGAGTTTAAATAAAGTTTCCTGACCCCAGATGCTGGTCAGTGGTTAGGTAATGAGCTGATTGTATTTAGTGTGAGTGTAAATAAAGTTTTCTGACCCCAGATTCTGGTCAGTGGTTGGTTAATGAGCTGATTGTATTTAGTGTGAGTGTAAATAAAGTTTTCTGACCCCAGCTTCTGGTCACTCATTGGTCCAGGGCCAGATGTTTGACTGTACAGCTGTAGATGTCTCCCAGCTGTGGGATGAACTCCAGTCTGGAGAACTGGTAGAAGGAACGTTCTCTCCGTTCTTTGTCCAGTAGAAGTTGACAGGAGCAGGATAGAAACCAGTCACATAACAGATGAGGGTGTTCTTCTCTCTGAGCTCCACGTCTTCTTTGGTGTAGACCATTGGACTGGAAGGAGGATTTGAATACAGACACTTAGATTATTGTGTTTTATGTCAATTTATAATCCTGAAGGTGGGAAGGTTATAGTTATCGGTGTTAGTCAGTTTAATTGATATAGCCCAATATCACAAATTTGCCTCAAGGGTCATTACAATAGGTAACATCATACATGTCACGCCATCCATTTAGATTAAAGATCCCCTATTATGCTCCCCTCTGGTAATATTTTTACTCTTGGGTTCGACTAGTGTAGGTTTACATGCTCTAATGTTCAAAAAACATAGGTTTTTTATAGTGTCCATTGCTGCAACTCCTCTGCCTGACAGTAAAGGCCCTCCTCTAAAGGCTCTCTATTTGCTGAGACATCTCTTTGGGCACATTACTTAATGGATTGGTCAACAAAGCTGTCAGTCATTATGACACTTTCAAGAGCATACTAATGAAAAATAGATCTCTTTTTGGTAAAAAACAGAAAAAAAACATTCAATAATGCATTTATCACTCTGGATTTATTGTGCAAAGTCCCCCATCTTCCTGGCCAGATTCCTAAGCTTACAAAAGGGCGATGAAGACCTCTTTGAAAAGGGCTAGCTCTCAGCTTTTCAGCTAGCGCTACGGCCAGGCTGTCCAAAAGTCGCGAATCAAATGGAACATATGCGCAAGCTGATTTTTTAATTCATAATGATTTATTTGTGTTACAAAGATATATATATATATATATATATATATATATATATATGAGGCCATTTTTACAATTCCTTGTCCGTCTGGTTTTATATTCTAGAAAAGCTTGTAAAACATCAACCCTGTTGTCTATAGTCAATCAATGTACATCATTTTTTTCAGAAATAACGGGGCTATTACAATATTTGTGCTGTAGTGAGGTCACTTGAATGTAAAAAAAGGTTGTATGACCTTAAAAACAAATAAAATAATAATAATAAATGCTACACAAGCATTTGTGTTGTCTAAAACAGTTATCCTATATATTTGGAGTCATCCAGTGCAAAAATAAACATAATGGACATTATAACTTATATAACTGACAAACTATTTACATTTCTTCAAAAAAAGGCCCAAATCTATCCCAAATATCTAAACAGTGACGCCATTCTTCTCTGTAGACCGGTCATAGACCGTAGTTATCTCTCTTTTTCACTTTACTCTTTGTTCTCGCTCCTATTTTCTGGAGTGAACTCTCTTTTCGACTATATACTCTTTGTGTGATGGACCTGCCTTCCCATTGGTGGAAAAATGTCAACACATTCTTGCAAAGCATCATGGGAGATTTATACTAGACTGTAGCTCGCAGTAGCAAAGAGCTAGCAGCAGAAATGACGGAAAATTGATAAATTACGGACATCGAGTGGATAAATCTTGGATGTAAGTGTTTGGATTTATTGCTGAACAACTCCGAAAAGAGGCACAAGTTCCAGGCTGGATAGAAAACCTTCTGTAAAGGCTACGGAGACAAAAAAGCCACCCCCGTGATGGCTAGCTCCTTAGATTCTGGCTGGAAAAAACGGTAAGAAGATGGATAAAACTTTCATTATATTATCTAAATATTAATCGGAGGTGCCATGTGACATCGTGGACGATCCCGTAGGGCTCAGAGGTTCGCATTAATGTCATAGTTAACTCATGATTAATCGTAATTAATCGCACATTTTTATCTCTTCTAAATGTCCCTTGATTTTTTTTCCGATTATAGATTTTTCATTTTAATGCTTTTATCAACATGGAAAAGTGGATCAGCTTGCTTTGTGCAAACGTTTATTTTTTATTGAAAACAACATTGGCATATATGTAGTGTTCAATTTCACACTAACATTCTCACTTGGAACTAATAATCTGTCACATAATGTAACATTGTTACCTCCATTTTCCATTGCAAATAGTACTGCCTCATCTCTGAGGCGAGCGTGGCTGGTTGTCATAGCGACTATAGTTTCCCCCAACTCATTTCCTGGTTCTCCTTCATAACCAACGTAACATCAAGGAGAGGGTTAACTTTTCCTGCTACAGGTTTCCCACCATGGTCAGAAAGAACAGGGGAGACACTTTGTTTCTCTCACTGACTGTAGAGTCAGTACTTGCTCCGAAGCTAATCGGCGTGACGAGCCTACTAGCTAGCGGCTCGCAAGCCCAAACAAGTGTGTGCGGCCGCGGCATGTGTCTGTTTTGTTTCCGGTCTGCGAAATTACGAATCCCACTATGGCCACGCCAAGACCCGCCCGTCAATCACTACTATTGGCCAGGTGTCCAAGGTAAGGTAACCCCATTTGTTTAGGTCCTATCCCCTGAGAAATCCACTATCCTAACCTTACCCCACTGGAGGTCAAATGCCTAACCCCAACCAATCGAGCTGCTTTGTAGGGCAGGTCTTGGTGTGGCCATAGTGGGATTCGTAATTTTGCTTCCGGTCTAGCTAGATCCGAAAGAAAGTTAATCCTTCTTTAACTGTCTATGCGTTAATCGCACGATAAAAAAATTGTCGGCATTAAAATGGGTTTGCGTTAACGCCGTTAATAACGTGTTAAACTGACAGCCCTAATATATATATATATATATATATATATATATATATATATATATATATATATATATATATATATATGAATTATGTACTAACATAAAAGTGTGAAATAACTGAAAACATGTCTTATATTTTAGATTCTTCAAAGTAGCCACCCTTTGCTTTTTTGATAGCACTGCAAACCCTTGGTGTTCTCTCAATGAGCTTCATGAGGTAGTCATCTGAAACTGGTTTTTACCTTCACAGGTGTGCCTTGTCAGGGTTCATTAGTGGAATTGTTTACCTTATTAATGCGGTTGGGACCATCAGTTGTTGTTATGCAGAAGTCAGGTTGATACACAGCCGACAGCCTTATTGGACAACTGTTAGAATTCATATTATGGCAAGAACCAATCAGCTAAGTAAAGAGAAACGAGCGGCCATCATAACTTTAACAAATGAAGGTCAGTCAGTCCGGAAAATTGCGAAAACTTTGAATGTGTCCCCATGTGCAGTCGCAAAAACCATCAAGTGCTACAACGAAACTGGCTCACATGAGGACCGCCCCAGGAAAGGAAGACCAAGAGTCACCTCTGCTGCTGAGGATAAGTTCATCCGAGTCACCAGCCTCAGAAATCGCAAGTTAACAGCAGCTCAGATTAGAGACCAGATGAATGCCACACAGCGTTAAGAGTCTTAACAACTGTTAAGAGGAGACTGCGTGAATCAGGCCTTCATGGTCAAATTGCTGCTAGGAAGCCACTGCTAAGGAGAGGCAACAAGCAAAAGAGATTTGTTTAGGCCAAGAAACACAAGGAATGGACATTAGACCAGTGGAAATCTGTGCTTTGGTCTGATGAGTCCAAATTTGAGATCTTTGGTTCCAACCGCCGTGTCTTTGTGCGACACAGAAAAGGTGAACGGATGGATTCTACATGCCTGGTTCCCACCAAGAAACATGGAGGAGGAGGTGTGATGGTGTGGGGGTGCTTTGCTGGTGACACTGTTGGGGATTTATTCAAAATTGAAGGCATACTGAACCAGCATGACTACCAAAGCATCCTGCAGCGACATGCCATCCCATCCGGTTTGCGTTTAGTTGGACCATCATTTATTTTTCAACAGGACAATGACCCCAAACACACCTCCAGGCTGTGTAAGGGCTATGTGACCAAGAAGGAGAGTGATGGAGTGCTGCGCCAGATGACCTGGCCTCCACAGTCACCGGACCTGAACCCAGTCAAGATGGTTTGGGGTGAGCTGGACCGCAGAGTGAAGGCAAAAGGGCCAACAAGTGCTAAGCATCTCTGGCAACTCCTTCAAGATTGTTGGAAAACCATTTCAGGTGACTACGTCTTGAAGCTCATCAAGAGAATGCCAAGAGTGTGCAAAGCAATAATCAGAGAAAAGGGTGGCTACTTTGAAGAAACTAGAATATAAGACATGTTTTCAGTTATTTCACATTTTTTTAAGTACATAATTCCGTATGTGTTAATTCATAGTTTTGATGCCTTCAGTGATAATCTACAATGTAAATAGTCATGAAAATAAAAAGGAAACGCATTGAATGAGAAGGTGTGTCCATACTTTATATACTGTACTGTAATGTCTTTACCCTGCTCCAGTTGGAGGTCCTTCAAAGCTCCACGTGCAAGTTTCAGCTCAAATTTGCAGACCTGTAGATCAGCCACAGATTCTTCATAAAGTCCTTCTGGGAAGCTCACAGGATCTACAAAACTGGGAAGAACCTTGACTCCTTTCTTATTCTTAAAGTCTGCGTATCAAGCCTCTTCACCATCCATTCCATACATTGCCTCTCCATCAGTCTCTGAGCAGCCCTCGATACGAAGAACTGAAGAGAAGAAAACAGACAGAAGGTTCAGCTGCTGAAACTCTGACTGTTGTTCAGACTGACTGTCAGTAAACTAACAACCTGTTTACTGTTTACACCATCAGAGTTTAAATCTGACTGAAACATGAGTTTAAAAGTGAGACAGAAACTTACCGTCCGCTGAGACGCAGAAGACACCGGAGAGGATGAGGACCACCATCATCTTCATCGTCTTCATCTCTCTGAAGAGGTGGACCTGTCTGAGACCCTCTGTAGACCTGAACCTGTCTGAGTCTCTCTGTAGACCTGAACCTGTCTGAGTCTCTGTAGTCCTGAACAACAGTCTGTGGACGACTGAAACTCCAGCAGCAGCTGATCTCTTAGGGCCGGGACACATCAGGCCGATTATCGGCCGTGGGACAGTTTGGCGAGGTCAGTGACTCAAATCTGTTCGGTGTGTCCCGTGCCGTCGTCCGTCTGAGGGGCTGTTGGCGTTCATTTTGGCCGACCTGACATGTTCGGTCGGCGGCAGGGAAGTCGGGACTCACCCGGAAATGGGGAGCGGAATGAGGTGACTACAGTCTCTCAAAATCTGACGAAAATCTTTTAAACTGACCTTTGTTGAGCTGAAATGAAGACAGATTCAGCAACTGCACGGCCTATTTCTCGCTTAAAATGTTTTCAGAAACATGTTTCAGTGAACTATTTTAGTACAATATGAGATTGTATTCTGAACGGCCGCCATGACAGTCTGGTTTGAATTTCATGAACTGATCAGTGAGCAATACTGTGCTAATAAAGTGTTTTAATGGTTATATTTGAAAAAAATTTAGTTTGTCAAAATAGTCTTTAAGTTCAGATGTAGATGTGCGTGTTTACCATGGGCCCGTTTCAGGAAGGAGGTTTAACAAACTCTGAGTCTAACCCTGAACTCTGAGTTGATTTGCCCTGAGATGGGAAACTCTGAATTTTCAGTTCCAGAACAGTCAGTGGCAGATCTAGAAAACTTTACATGGGGTGGCAAAGAGGTAGCGAGAGATCTTGGTAAGGTGGCAAGGGAAGACGGGTCATGGGAACCCCCAAATTGAATTAAAAGGCTTGATCATATTTACTGATACAGACAAATAGAACAGAATATATAACAGAATGTGTCTTATTTTATCAATAATTATGATCAAACAAAAAGTCAAACAAATGCTATGATAGAGGAACTGTAAAACCTCATTAGATAATCTATGTATGTATGTAAATCTTTACATATCTGACCCTTGAGGTTTTTATGTTTAAAACAGGTGGTATAAAGCCTGTCCTTTGTGTAACTGTCTACTGCCCTCCCAAACAGAATTCTCTATTTTTAACTGAATTTTTATCTTCGGTGGTTTTAGGCTATGATAAGATTTTAATATCTGGGGACTTCAATATTCATGTGGACATTCCATCCAATGCCAGTGCTGAATTTCTCGGAACTGTGGACTCTTTTAACTTTACTCAGCATGTTACCTGCCCTACTCACAACCGTGGTCATACTTTGGATTTCGTTTTTCATACTTGGTCTGTCCATTGATTCTCTTGATGTGGAGGATTTGGGTGTCTCAGACCATCAGTGTATCAGGTTCTCCACCTTGTCATCAATCATCGCCATTCATCAAACACCTGCTCACTACTGCCGATCTATAAAAACATCCACTCCAAGTCATTTCTCAGATGCCTTCAGAGCCTCCTTTTCACTTAGCAGTTCTAAAAACCCACCCCATCAGCTGAATACAGACCTATTCATCACAGAGTTTAATTCTGTGGAAATATTTTGGACTCCATTGCCCCTCTGACTATCAGAAAACCTAGAGCCAAATCTCAGCCTTGGCTGAATAGTGACACTCATGCTCTTAGACGACTATGTCGAAAAGCAGAGAGAAAATGGAAAAAGGACAGGCTACTGGTGTCTTTTGAGATGCTGAATGGCTGTCTGCTAGTTATCAGTTATCGGTCAAAGCAGCAAGGGCCAATTATTTCGGCAACATCATTTCCAAAAATCACCACAATCCCAAAGCCTTGTTCCATACAATAAATTTAGTTCTCACCCCTGTTGACAACACTTGTCTTGTACCATCCACAGCCATTTGTGAGGATTTTCTAACATTTTTCTTAACAAAAATAGATCTTTTTCGCTCAAATATCTCACCGCCCATTTATGATCCTGGTCTGATGCCTGCCCCCTCTGTCATCCTTAATGGCTTTCAGCCTGTATCTCTGTCTCTCGTCTATGACACTATTGCTAATACAAGGTCCTCCACCTACCCTTTGGATATTGTTCCTTCACACCTTTAAAAGGATGTATTGGACACTGTAGGTCCCACAATTCCCCTTGTTATAAACAGCAGTCTTGCCAATGGAACTGTCCCATCCATTTTTAAACATGCAATAGTTCATCCTCTTATTAAAAAACCGAACCTCGACAAATCAGATTTTAATAATTTTCGTCCCATTTCCAAGGTTCCCTTCCTGTCTAAAGTATTGGAGAAAATTGTTTATGCTCAGCTACTGGCTCATTTAGATAACAACAACATCATGGAAACATTTCTATCTGGGTTCAGGGCTCGTCACAGTACAGAATCGGCCCTTCTAAAGTTTCAAATGACCTGCTACTGGCTTTGGACTGTGGTAAATGTGCCATCCTAATTCTGTTAGACCTTAGTGCAGCATTTGATACAGTGGATCATAACATTTTATTTAATCATCTTGAGGATCAGGATGGCATCCAGGGCACAAGATGTGAAAAGTTCTGGTTATCGTGGTATTATATTATACTGTAGGGCCCTGTAGCTAATAAGTAGCCTATCAAACATAACATCAAAAGAGATTTATTACATGCACACAACAGTTATGTTTAGACTATTAATCCCTCTTAATCCCATTGTATTTGTTGTTTTCACAGTTTGACAGTAAAGGATGTCACCTGGGGGGTGCGGGATGCAAGGCCACCACACAGACTCGGTGTGCGAACGCCGCTCTGCACCTTTGATGCAGGGACATAGCTAAGTATTTGAGGGGTAGGGGTCTAAGATTACATCTACAATTATTATTTATTATTAATTAATATAAATGAATTGTTTGTTTCAATGTTTTAAGAAGCTTGTGGACATAGTGGCAGTTTGTTTTTACAAGCACAGTTTTTTCAACACCAAAGTTAGGGGGGCAGCTGGGGGGCAAGGCCCTACAGTGGGGGATCAGCTGCCCCCCCCCTTGCCCCCCTGTAGATCCGCCCCTGAGTAGGTGGTATTAGATATGGATAACAGGAGCATGTAGGACTAGTGATGATCAGCTGTTGCTGTCTGCAGATCCAACAACAGCTGCTCCACATCTGTTCATAACAAGAAAATGCTTTTAGATACAAAGACATCAACAACACACAAAGTCTATCTTTAGGGAAAATCTGACAACAGGTAAGGAAATAAACTTCATCAACAACTTTCTTAAACTAACTTTTTATAAACTAACAAGAGACTACCTGAGCTGCTAACTGCAGGAGCAGAAACCACACAGCTGCTACCCTACACAGAGGAAATGCATGTTTAAAACCAATCTTCTTTAGATCTACAATCTATTTTCCCCTGAATGCATCATGTTAGCTTCATATATACCTTTAACAGCAGCTCCCTATCACTGCTGTGAGTGGGAATAAGATGCTCTTTGGATGAAAGCATCATATCAGTTGAGTCAGACAGCCAGCAGGTGGCAGAACAGCACCTTCTCTTTCTTTGCACATGCTCAGTTCAGCTCACAGTTCACTCTGTTGGCTTGGTATCAAGGTTTCATTTCATATATGTATAATAATAATAACAATAAAAAAAATATATATATATATATATATATATATATATATATATATATATATATATAATAATAATATACAGTATATACTGTATATATATGGAATGAATTAACTGTTGGTTGGTAATAAACAATGATAACTCCACAGCAGCTGCAGACACACACAGCAGAAAGAGTGTTTGCTCTTAGTGCACACGGGAGAACACGCATCCCGACCATGTGAACGCTGGCAGTTGGAAAAACAATGTAATAACGGGGGTGGTCTGTAAACACTGGCGCATTTACAGAAATGTTGATTAATGTGCATTGTCCTAATATAAATAAATAAATCTTCTTCTTCTTCTTCTTCTTCTTCTTCTTATTCCCCAGGTGGCATGAATGCAGCATTAGCCTCAGCCAGCATGCAACTGTTGGTGAAGTAACATGGCAGCAGGTGTGTTTGATTTGTGTCACCTAGTGTGCTGGATGGGTGGGGCCTGGGCTGATTAACCCACCTGTTATCCTTGATAACAGTCTGTAACGGAGTACATTTACTCAAGTTCTGTACTTAACTCGACGTACTTGTACTTTACTTGAGTATTAAATAATGTACAGAATTTTAATAACTAAAATAATGTAGAAGTATAAGGAGAAATTAAAAAATATACATAAATATATCATTTGGAGCATTTTAATTTATTTTTCCACCAGATTCCATTTAATTAAAACAGAAATGTTATGATTATTAAACCCACTGCATAAATAAATCTATCAAAAGCCAGGGACGCAACTTCCCAGTGTCAGAGGGGTATGCAGCAAATATTTTATATATTTGTGGCTCTGGAGGAAAGCTCCTGCAAAGGGTCGTGCTCAATACTTTTTTACATTAATATTTCCTGTGGACAAGTAGGAATTTTGGCCTGATGGAGGCTCTAGAAGAAACTTTACTTTTAGGTCGCTACAAACATTCAAATTCATCCTGCAGTTGATCATGAAGTTCCAAAGGTATCTTCATGAAACTGTGCCATCTGGACAAAAGATTTAAACATATGGACTGACATAAATCTTTTTTTCCTATACTAACTGCTACATAACAATACACAACATCCATTAGCATGTAGTCCATACTGCATAGAATTAGTATATAGTATGGATTTGGGACACATCTTGTGTCTTTAGGTTCACTACCTCCCTCTTTCCCAAGCCCTGTTTTGGGATTATTTTACCTTGTTTTGTTGTTAGTGTTTATTTTGAATCTAAACCTCAGAAACCTCATCATGAAATGCATTAAAGAAAACACGGAAACAATCTAAAGAAAATTGTGTCTGAAGTTTTACACAATCTGTTTAAGTCTATCTCATAAATGCAACAACAAATCACACATTTGAAGTGCATTTCCTGTTTCACCACAGAAAATGGCAGAGTTGAACAAGTTCACGGCGGAGAATCGGGGTCAGACGGGGAAGGGGAAGGCCCACAAGAGCCGGTGTCCAGCAGTGAGACACCTCCATTCAACTAGTCGTTCAGCAGGACAGCAACTTGAAGGTCGTCTACCCGTTGAAGACCGATCTCTCCAATGACATCAGCAACTTGACAGTTATTTGGTAGTCGTTGCTGTGGATAATCTCTGAGGTTTACGTTCATTCACACGCTACATTAAGTCATTTTAACTGATTAACATTGTGGGACATTAAGGCTAAGGTATGACAACATGCAACAAAATGACATCCTTTTACTTCAGGGAGCACAGGAAATGTGATCCTATAGAATTTCATGTGATTGAAGTGTTGCCTGTTGACGAATGTAACATTTCTGATTAATGTACAGCTTTTTGAACCACATGTAGTAATATGTTAATAAATCCTTTTTCTGCTCTCTGAAAGCACGATGAGCATAACAGACTGTGAGCCCTATCTTGCACACGGCGCAGCACAGCGCAAAGCCCGACGCAGTTGTCAATTTCCCGTCCAGCGCCCGCATCGTTAATTGCAAATGCACATACGCCCATCATTGCGCCCATGGGCGTGCTGGTCTTACAGGGAGGTGTGTTCAGGTGCATTCTGGGGCGTGCTGGTCTTTCAGGGAGGTCTGTTCAGGTGCATTCTGGGCGTGCTGGTCTTACAGGGAGGAGTGTTCAGGTGCATTCTGGGCATGCTGGTCTTTCAGGGAGGTGTGTTCAGGTGCATTCTGGGCATGCTGGTCTTTCAGGGAGGTGTATTCAGGTGCATTCTGGGGCGTGCTGGTCTTACAGGGAGGTGTGTTCAGGTGCATTCTGGGGCGTGCTGGTCTTTCAGGGAGGTCTGTTCAGGTGCATTCTGGGCGTGCTGGTCTTACAGGGAGGTGTGTCCAGGTGCATTCTGGGCATGCTGGTCTTTCAGGGAGGTGTGTTCAGGTGCATTCTGGGCGTGCTGGTCTTACAGGGAGGTGTGTCCAGGTGCATTCTGGGCGTATTGCTATCTTGAGGCAGCGGGAAGTGATCGTGCCATTGACCAACAAAAACCTGGTCTAAAGTCGATAACGCAGCATTTCATTGTTATTTTAACAGCAAATTATTAAAATTTGCCTAGGCTCGTGCACACTATGCTTGTTACACACACAGGGACGCACAGCAGCACACACACATGCAGAAGATTACAAATAAAAATATTACGGTGCAAATCCGCCATCATAATAGCAATGCGCCAAGTTACAAACGCGCCTGGCTTTTAATGGGAATGGGAGATGATCTCTGATTGGTTTATTGCATGTTACGCCCAAAACCTATGACTTAATGAAGACACTAAGTACAACCCTTTTTGAACCATGCGCCCGGCGCACGGACCCTTTTTTACCGCCACCAAACTAGCAAAAGTGGATTTGGACACGCCCTAAACACATTTGCGCCAGGCACTTCACGCTGTGTGCTTAGATCATTAAAATAGGGCCCTAAATGTCCATAATATTTCCTTAAGATCAATTTTATTTTGTTCAACTTACATTGACTTTAACTTGGACCTGAAGATTTGTGTTACTATTCATCAACTTTAAGTATTGACATTTTCTGTTAATACTTAGAAGCTACAGCTGCTAATGTTAACCCAGTCTTTATCGACGACGTTTCACTTCTGGGATTGTTCAAGTGCTGCCGGAAATTCTGCCGGATGTCCCTCATTTTGGCCGGATGTCAGATTTGTGAGGACTATGGTTAACTGCTCCTCAGATCTCTGCAGAGTAAATCCAGACAGATAGCTAGACAATCTGTCCAATCGGAGGTTTCTGTTGCACGACTAAAACTACTTTTGAACGTACACATGTTCCATCAAAACAAGTTCCTTCCCGAAGCTATTTTGCAGCGGCACCATCCGCCCAAGACGATTGTGATTGGTTTAAAGAAATGCCAATAAATCAGAGCATGTTTTTCTCCTATCCCAGAATGCTGTGTGGACGTGGCAGACCCTCCTCCGCAGCACTGTGTAGGTAGGTCTGGCAATGCGAGACTAATGTTACCTAACCAAATGATGTCGGAACATAAACTGCATCCTGTGCAGCAGAGGATTTTTTCGTTCTCAAAAGTTCAACAACCTTTATGGATTGAACTACTCCATATTGTTTTTTTAGTATAGTTATGTATCTGGAACAGGATTCTGCGGTTATGTTCTACATTTCTCTAGCCAATGAACAAACTGACAAATGTACTTAATTGAATGCATGTTTATTGTGATATGACTGAAATTTCAGTGTGCTTACATAGGTAAACTCTATGGATTGGTCCCAGGATCTGCAAAAGAACAGGAAATTTGTAATTATTAAATTAAAAATATTAAACTTGTAATTCAAAGCATTTTTATCGTCATTGTGAGTTTTGTTTGTGGCTGTTCCAGAGTGAACAGCCAAATGGGCCTTTAAGATACTTACAATAACATGTGTAAGCCACCTCCAGGTACTTGTAGGTGCCGATGCAGGGGTCTGGAAACACAGAGGTGCTCACTGCGATGGTACAGCTGTTTTTTCCATTACAGCTGTGGATGCAAAGTGACATAAGTGAAAACAGGCTTTGAACACACTGCAGCATATGAAATCCAATGTGTCATTTTTACAGATAATAATAATAATAATAATAATAATAATAATAATAATAATAATAATAATAATAATAATAATACATTTAATTTATAATGCACTTTTCATCAGAGATCTCAAAGTGCTACAGGTTAGAAATAAAAACAATAAAAAACCAAAAAGATAAGTAGTTTAAAATACAAGAATAAAAATAAAAATAAAACATCTAAAAGGGACCAAAAGCTTTGCAAAAGAGAAATGTCTTAAGGCCTTTTTTAAAACTGGATTGAGGTGCCCTCAAGGTGTCAAGGAGGGCATTCCACAGATGTGGGGCAGCAGCACAGAAGGCCCTATCTCCCATAGTCCTGAGTCTGGTTCTGGGTATGTGGAGGAGGTTTGAGTGAGTGGAGCGGAGGGAGCGTGTTGTGTTTTGAGGGTTGATAAGTTCTTTGAGGTAGGGAGGGGCATGTCCATGGATGCATTGATGTGTGAGGAGGGAAACCTTGTATTCAATCCTGGTGGAGACGGGAAGCCAGTGGAGTGAGTGGAGAATGGGGGTAATGTGCTCATGTTTCCGCACTCTCATCAGGATCCTAGCTGCAGAGTTTTGTGTGTACTGAAGCCTCTGCAGGCTCTTTCCAGGAATCCCAATGAGCAGTGCGTTACAGTAGTCCAGTCTGGAGGAGACAAAGGCATGAACCAGATTGCAGTTCCTTCTTGCTGCAGTACAACACACTGAACTGAGCTTCTAACATGCTTCACCAGTCTGCATGCCCCATACTTTGAAAGACAAACACAAGATGCATGTCTTTAGGCCTTGAATGATTTGTGCATGTGAAATGCCTCCCTTCTTTGATCCCTTCTTTTGTCAATTTTACTTTCTAACTGACTGAGGTAACCTAGCAAAAATTCCAATTCATTTGGACTTATCTCTCCACCGTTACATTCTCCATATGTACGGGGATGATCCCCCTGTGGTCCGGTACGTGGATACTTCTTTAAGACACACTGGCTTGCCCGGCCACGCCCTATAAACCACCTGTGCTGGTGTGAAATCACTGATAGTTTGATCGGAACTGTCTCCGAGCGGTTGGAGAGATAGTCTCTTCACTCAGAGAACCAAGGTTAGAACGTAACCGAGCGATCTGTGCCAATAGGAAATAGTTTCTTGAAGTCTTAATATTTCTCAATATATTCAGTAAAAGTTGTGTAGCTGTACCTGTCAGCAACTGCGTGTGGGGCTTGAAAAGTAGATATTTTGAACTTGAAAGGGAGGCCGTTGGTAAATGCAGGTGGTCTGGTCACGACGTCCATAGTCAGCCCCGTACACAAATATAACCTGTCCTTGATCTGACAAACAAAAGGAAGAACAATTAGTACAATTGGCAAGGTGGGGAAGACAATAATGTAGTGAAGATTTAGAGGTCTGATGCATTCAAAATGTAATTACAGTATGTTTATCACATCAATCCACCATAAATGCAAAAAATAAAAATAAATATTACCACACTGGAGTTGCGCCAATGAGCCATAACAGGCATCAAGGTGAACTGTCAAAGTAACATGAGGGAATCACATTACTATATAAAACCTGCAGCTTCTTTTTTTATGCAGTGATGTGACAATGGGACTCACTTGCTGGGAGGCAGGTAAGGTTGTTTCCAGGTATTTGTAGATGCCATAGCAGGGATCAGAGGTATATAAAACGTTGATGTTTAGTTCACACTCCCTCTTGCCATCACACCTGTAGGAAACGCATTACAAGCATGTTTTTAGCACAACTTTGAACTTTTAACACACTTTCCTGTTATAGGCTAGCTCATCAAAGTACTACATTTGATTCATTTCACGTAAATGATTTGAATGATGAATGCATTTTTGAAAGCTCAGTGACGTTGAATCATTGACTAATTAGGAGAGAGAGTGTCCCATTTAGAATACATGTAATAATAATAACAAAAAAGTATATTATTCTATGATTGTACATGTAATGTGTACCTTTTCTTGAGGACGTCCACTGTGCCCGCTTGAGAGCACTGTGTATTGGCGAGTTGTGCCGGAGGTATTCCCTCACTGCAGGTCACAGCGTTTGCACGTCCATACAGTGCTGTCAGAACACTGATCACTCCGTCATCTGTTACACAGCAAGGGAAAAATTAAGAAACCAGACGAGTTGTATAATGGCTTCAACAACTTCATTATATTTGTATGGCAATAATATACTTTTTATTTGTTATATTGACTGAGCCTAAAATTTCTACAGTCTCAGCTGATACTGTTCGTAGTAGGTTAAAGTATTTGGTGTTTCTCTGTGCCGCAGTATATTTTCCAAATAGTTTTTAATGCCTCAATACTGGTTGAATTAGTTTACAGTCCAATACAACACCTGGCCAGGTGCATTGAACAAATCAACGAATGGATGTGCCAGAATTTCCTAAAATTAAATGAAGATAAAACGGAGGTGATCATTTTTGGACCTAAAAATGAACGATTAAAAGTAAATGCTCATCTTCAATCAACAATGTTAAAAACAACAGACAAAACAAGAAATCTTGGCATACTTATGGACTCTGACCTGAATTTTAACAGCCACTTAGGTCAGTAACAAAATCTGCCTATTATCATCTTAAAAATATAGCAAGGGTAAAAGGACTTATGTGCCAACAGGATTTAGAAAAACTTGTCCATGCTTTCATTTTCAGTAGACTTGACTACTGCAACGGCATTTTTACAGGTATTCATAAAAAGTCTATTAAACAGCTGCAGCTGATTCAGAACGCTGCTGCACGAGTCCTTACCAACACCCAAAAAAAATAGATCACATCACTCCAGTTCTGAAGTCCTTACACTGGCTTCCTGTGCATCAAAGAATAGATTTCAAAATACTCATGTTAGTTTATAAGTCACTAAACGGTTTAGGACCAATTTACCTTTCAAACCTGCTACTACACTATGAGCCGTTGAGATCCTTGAGATCATCAGGGACGGGTCTGCTCGCCATACCCAGAGTCGGAACAAAAAAGGGGGAAGCTGCGTTCAGCTTCTATGGTCCCTACATCTGGAACAAACTACCGCAAAACTGTAGGTTGGCTCCTAATCTCAGCTCTTTTAAATCAAGGCTGAAGACCTATTTTTTTTATTCATCTATTGTTTTTATATAACTGTTTCTTCATCTGTTACCAATTTGTATGATATTTTTAACTGTTTTTATGTCTTATGTAAAGCACTTTGAATCGCATTGCTGCTGAATTGTGCTATAGAAATAAAGTTGCCTTGCCTTGCCTTGCCTTGCCTATTAAGGCCTTCAAACCTAAATGTACCACTCACAATGGACACAAAGACTTAAGAGAGTTCAGTCATACCGCAGCTCAGGCGCTGGACATTCCCATCGCTGCCACAGGTGATAACTTTCTCTAGGGAGACAACTAAAATAACAGATATGAAAGAATAAGTTAAGGTGTGTTTAAGCCACATAATGTATGCAGAAAATAAATGCAAGCATCATCGTTATTACATTCACTCAGATAATTTACCTGCTGTCATGAGCGAACATGTTGGTTGCGCCAATGAGCCATAACAGGCATCAAGGTGAACTGTCAAAGTAACATGAGGGAATCACATTACTATATAAAACCTGCAGCTTCTTTTTTTTATGCAGTGATGTGACAATGGGACTCACTTGCTGGGAGGCAGGTAAGGTTGTTTCCAGCTATTTGTAGATGCCATAGCAGGGATCAGAGGTATATAAAACGTTGATGTTTAGTTCACACTCCCTCTTGCCATCACACCTGTAGGAAACGCATTACAAGCATGTTTTTTAGCACAACTTTGAACTTTTAACACACTTTCCTGTTATAGGCTAGCTCATCAAAGTACTACATTTGATTCATTTCACGTAAATGATTTGGATGATGAATGCATTTTTGAAAGCTCAGTGACGTTGAATCATTGACTAATTAGGAGAGAGAGTGTCCCATTTAGAATACATGTAATAATAATAACAAAAAAAGTATATTATTCTATGATTGTACATGTAATGTGTACCTTTTCTTGAGGACGTCCACTGTGCCCGCTTGAGAGCACTGTGTATTGGCGAGTTGTGCCGGAGGTATTCCCTCACTGCAGGTCACAGCGTTTGCACGTCCATACAGTGCTGTCAGAACACTGATCACTCCGTCATCTGTTACACAGCAAGGGAAAAATTAAGAAACCAGACGAGTTGTATAATGGCTTCAACAACTTCATTATATTTGTATGGCAATCATATACTTTTTATTTGTTATATTGACTGAGCCTAAAATTTCTACAGTCTCAGCTGATACTGTTCGTAGTAGGTTAAAGTATTTGGTGTTTCTCTGTGCCGCAGTATATTTTCCAAATAGATTTTAATGCCTCAATACTGGTTGAATTAGTTTATTAAGGCCTTCAAACCTAAATGTACCACTCACAATGGACACAAAGACTTAAGAGAGTTCAGTCATACCGCAGCTCAGGCGCTGGACATTCCCATCGCTGCCACAGGTGATAACTTTCTCTAGGGAGACAACTAAAATAACAGATATGAAAGAATAAGTTAAGGTGTGTTTAAGCCACATAATGTATGCAGAAAATAAATGCAAGCATCATCGTTATTACATTCACTCAGATAATTTACCTGCTGTCATGAGCGAACATGTTGCTGCCAGCACTGGAAAAGAAACATCACTGTCAAACTGTGCATGGTATTATGGCAAATAGACAAGCATGTAGCCTTCTGTCTTACTCTACCCAGCACCCTGAAACTCCAATCACATAGCCTATATTAAAGCGTCTTCTTCTTCAGCAGGACAGCAGAAATCAAACTTAATTCTTAATTTTACATGAACACCCATATAATGAGTTCTAGTTGTCAGTTGCAGGCTACTTACACAGTGTAGTGCTGAGTCTGAAGCTGAGCATGGTTTTAGAAGATCAGGTCTGAGGTGAACAGTAAGACAGATGCTGGCTGGAAGAGGCACACCTGTAGGCTGTTATGCTGGATCAAGAATTGCCTTTGCCTTATATAGGCCCACAATACAATTGCTTGTTCTTGCGCAATAGGTTTATCAGTTTGTCGACTAACATTAAGGAAATATCATGAGGTGGGACCATGGAAAAATCCCAGAACAAAAAATATGACAGCATTGCAAAACTCATTAGAAAGGTATACAAAGTCCATTACTTGTGGTGATGTTGCAGTCATCCACCTGTTCATGTTTTTCCATAACAAATACATCAATCCTCGCTCTATCATTTCTGACATTTTCTTGAAGGAGAGCTCCTTGTTTTGAGATGTGGACTGAGGAGTTTAGTCCCATTTTTTTTTTTCCCGGGTCAAAATTGACATGGTCTGTTTTGCCTGTTTTATAAAGCATGAAGTAGACAACTTTTAAGCCAACTTCATCCCACTTATCACCGCTAGTTTTCTTATGTTTGTAATTCATGTTCAATAAACCTAATTTATATTAAATTATGCCTAATTTTGAGTTAAAATAATGAATTACTTTAGCTAATTAAAGCTGCGAGCAGCGATGGACGGGCCCTCGCGCCTCGGCGCGCGTCGGGGTTACCGGCGGACACCGCTCCTTGCGACCGTGCATTCGCGTGGCACTCAGACGCCGCAAATCGTCACCAATTAAAAGGGAACTCCCCGCCGAGTTCAATGATACCTCACACAAGACTCTAAGTCATACGGTTCATTAGGTGTGAAAAAGGGCGTGGCTAAAGCATAGGGGGCAGGTCAAACCATCACCAATTAAAAAGGAAGTGTCTGCTGAGTTCAATGATACCACACACAAGACTCTACCTTGGATGGGTCAGCATGTATGAAAGGGAGTGTGGCTTAAACATAGGGGACGGGCCAAACCATCACCGATGAAGAAGGAAGTCTCTGCAGAGATCAATGATACCTCACACAAGGGTATACCTTAAACGGTTCAAATGTTATGAAAGGGGGCGTAGCTTAAGCTTAGGGGGCGGGTCAAACCATCACCAATTAAAAAGGAAGTCTGTGCTGAGTTCAATGATACCTCACACAAGAGTCTGCATCAAACGGGTCAAATGTTATAAAAGGGGGCGTGGCTAAAGCTTAGGGGGCGGGTCAAACCATCACCAATTAAAAACGAAGTCTCTGCTGAGTTCAATGACACCTCACACAAGACTCTACCTTAAACGGTTCAAATGTTATGAAAGGGGGCGTGGCCTGAGTAAGAGGGCGTGGCCATATTATAGGGGGCGGCTCAGTATCACATGTAGACCACACATTCTGAGTTTCATGCAAATCGGATGATGTTTGTAATTTAAGGCAGATTTCCTGATACCAGCGGGGGGCGCTATGACCAAAAGTCAATTTTGGCCTGTAGATGTCCTCAGGCATGGACCCTTGTCAATTGTGAGAAATTTCGGGCAGATACGACAACGTACACTCAAGTTACAACAACTTCTTTGTTCATCGCTAAACACTCAAAATGGCCGCCACGCCACGCCCACACTGTCTGACGAAAAGTTTTTCTTTTAATAACTTTTCATCGTTAAGGTGTTGGGATGGTACAGACCAAGTTTGAAGTCCATCGGATGAAATCTCCAGGAGGAGTTCGTTAAAGTATAGCACCTTGACTTTTAGGCCTACTTCCTGTTGCCACTAGGGGGCGCTATGACTTTAAGTAAATATCGGCCTTGATTTGTCCTCAGGGTTGGAAACATGGGTGTATTAAGAGAACGGTCACGCCCCAACATTTACATAGGCTACACAACTGACCTGAGATCAGGTAGTCTTCTGAATCTAGGTCGCGCAGATCTCTGCTATTCAATTACAAAATTCACTTCTGAAACTTTTTTATGCAAGAAATCAACTATGTAAAGCTCAAATTTGGGCAGTTTTACGAAAATGGATGGCTAATTGCCTTGACTGTGTGTCGGAGTTCAGCACCGGTGCTGCGTGTGTTGCTGCCTCGCCGCACCGCCTGCCTTCCTTCACACACCCCGGCCTGCTCTGAGCTCAATAGAGCTCCGTTAGGGCTAGCAGCCGACAGCACTCCATACCCGCGCAAAGTCACCGGTTTTTGGCAAATGGATTACTAAACGCTGGTGCTCTGACAGAGCTCCAGGGCCTGCAGCTCCCCTCTTCCTAATGCCAGGTGTGTGTGATTGAGAGCACGGTCAGAGAGCTTGTTACGCCAGCAATCTCTTACCACAGGTTCCATTTAATCTTATAATGTGTGTAATTATAATGTGTTGAGTTATTTAAACAAACGATCGGTGAAATACACGCCTCTTGTCCGCGAGTCTCATTGATAGAGCCTGCGGCTGGATGGAGCTATAGCTAGAGGAGGCTAGCTATAGCTAGCCTCTTCTTAGAATTCCTCTGGAATTCACAAAAATTCATTAACTTGAAATCGGACACAGTTGTTAGCTTTATAAGACATTTAGTTAGCTGTTGTATAACTGGCTTGACGAAATTCAAACTGTAAATATACTCGGAATTACGCCGAAAATGAAGCTAACTATCCTTGATTTGTAGCTACACACAGCTAGGATTGAAGGGGCAGTCGCAGCTAACGAAACCCTTACAGCTCACAAATATTCATTAACTTGAAATCGGACACCGTAGTTAGCTTTATAAAACATTTAGTTAGATGTATAACTGCCGTGACGAAATTCAAACTGTAAATATACTCGAATTACGACCAAAAATGAAGCTAGCTTACTAGCCGCAATCTTGTACACATAGGATTGTAGGGACTGTTGCAGCTAACGAAACCCTTACAGTTCACAAATATTCATTAACTTGAAATCGGACACCGTTGTTAGCTTTATAAGACATTTAGTTAGATGTGTA
Organism: Perca schrenkii; assembly: GCA_025617405.1. NCBI lineage: Eukaryota > Metazoa > Chordata > Actinopteri > Perciformes > Percidae > Perca > Perca schrenkii. The sequence goes on from JABUOV010000248.1 coordinate 53,032, forward strand.
AGTGGCGTGACGAAATTCAAACTGTAAATATACACGAATTACGACCAAAAATTAAGCTAACTAGCCACAATCTGTACACATAGGATTGTAGGGACAGTTGCAGCTAACGAAACCCTTACAGCTCACAAATATTCATTAACTTGAAATCGGACACCGTAGTTAGCTTTATAAAACATTTAGTTAGATGTTGTATAACTGGCGTGACGAAATTCAAACTGTAAATACTCGAATTACGACCAAAAATGAAGCTAACTAGCCGTGATTTGTAGCTACACATAGATAGGATTGAAGGGACAGTCGCAGCTAACGAAAAACCTAGCTAAACTTCACAAATATTAACTTGAAATCGGACACCGTTGTTAGGTTTATAAGACATTTAGATGTTGTATAGCTAAGTGGCGTGACATTGTGTGTAACATGTGGTAAGAGATTGCTGGTGTAACAAGCTCTCTGACCGCGCTCTCACTCTCACACAACGGGCCATTTAGCTAGCAGGAAGAGGGGAGCTGCAGGCCCTGGAGCTCTGTCAGGACTGCCAGCCTAACGGAGCTCACAGCAGGCTGGGGTCTGTGAAGGAAGGCAGGCCGGGCGGCGAGGCAGCAGCACCGCCGCTGAAGTCCGACACACATTCTTACCATATTTGCAATTAGCCATCAATTTTCGTAAAACGGCCCATATTTGAGCTTTATATAGTTGATTTCTCACATAAAAAAGTCTCAGAAGTGAATTTGGTAATGAAACATTGCAGTGTCTGGAATATGAGATTCTGTCGCTTCTCTAATGTGTGTGTATTGGGGATTTGCTCAACCAATCAGCGCGCATCTCTAATGTCTGCCTATGGCAATTCGCTCAACCAATCAGCGCGCAGTTCATCTAAATATTCACGAGCATACCATATTTGGAAGAAAAGCTCTTGTTTCAAATAGAGCCAAAACACAGGGATGCATAAGGGCCAATAAAATATCAACCAGACCATTTTCAGCCCAACCAATGTTACATATCCCATTAGGAGACCATAAGGAACAGTGTGAAATACTCTATATAATCATTCTATCACCCCTTTAACAACTTTTCATCTTTAACATCTTATGATGGCACAGACCGAGTTTGAAGTTGATCGGATGAAATCTCTAGGAGGAGTTCGTTAAAGTACGACATGTGGAAATTGCCAAAATTGCACTAATTTCAAACATTTAATTCAAAATGGCGGACTTCCTGTTGGGTTTAGGGTATGGCTCTAATGACGTTTTTTGTACATCTTGACATGTTACATATGTCTACCAAGTTTCGTGAGTCTACGTTAAACGCACTGCAGGGGCTCAATTATCTTAACTCTCTAGGGGGCGCTAGCGAGCCATTTTTGTGCGCCTATTCCCGAAACCCTTAAAATACGTTAATTTTCACCAGACTTGATGCGACCACCAAATTTGGTGAGTTTTTGAATATATTAAGCCCCTCAAAAAGCCAGTTCATTTGACGGGAAAATAATAATAGAAACAATAATTTCTTCAGTTTCAATAGGGCCTTCGCCGCTGTCGGCACTCGGGCCCTAATAATTACGATCAGAGGAATGTATGTTGATGCATAATTACAGCAGTTTCATGTATGGAACTATCCATGTTATTTTTGGGCAATTTGGTTGAAAGAAACCCATATGTTTGATACAGAAACTTTGAAAACAGGTCAATTTTCTTTTCTTTTTTTTTGGGGGGGGTGGGCATTTGATTCCTTTATTTTCACAAGACAGATGAAGACATGAAAGGGGAGAGGGGGAATGACATGCAGCAAAGGGCCGCAGGTCGGAGTTAAACCCGGAGCCGCAGCATCGAGGAGTAAACCTCTATATATGTGCGCCTGCTCTACCAACTGAGCTAACCCAGCCACAACAGGTCAAATTTGACCCAAGGACAACACAAGGGTTAAGCTCACGTGCTTGTGTGACTAAATAGTCTTTATTATGCAATGTATGACAGTTCTCAGTTTGTTAATCTTTTAGACTTACAGTAACAGGTTTTCCCAGTTATTTATTTTTTATTTTTTTACAGTAACTTTTTTGAGGTTCCTGTAAACTGATATTTTTGTCTCTGGACTTCCTGGAAGATCCACATAACACTTGGAGTCAGTGCAGTGGAGCTTTGCTTTTGCATATTTCTTTAGATTCTTGTTAAATAACAATTAAACCTAATCACAAACTGACAAGACACATGCTGATGATTAAATGTATTTCATTTACTAAATGTTTATTGTGATCTTATTGTAATTCCAGTAGGCTACATTTAGCCTACTCTGGAGTGATGGAAGACAGATACATTATATTTCAGATACATCTATTTAAGTGACTGGTTGTGCAAAATGTGTTACTGAAGGATGGTTAAATGAACAGCATTTTACACGTAATCAGCACAGCACAATGTTTCTAAAATCAAGAACCAATCTAACCCCAAACCTTTGCATTAATAGAGCCAACACTTTAAGATTTGTTTTTATCGTTGCTAAGATAGTTGTTTAAGCAGTTGATATATCTCTGTATTGTAATTGTTACATTGATACATTCTATTCTGGGAAAATGTCTTTTAATTGCTATCATAAATTGGCACCCTGTTTTCCTTCCTGATGATATATCTGTGTTAACCTACCTTGATCCAATCCTCCTTTTCTCTGGTGCACTTAAAGATTATTTTTTGGGGCTTTTTCCCTTTATTGACAGTGGATAGACTGGAAAGGGGGCAAGAGAGAGATGGGGGGTGACACGCAGCAAAGGGCAGCAGGTCGGATTCGAACCTGTGCCGCTGCAGGACTCAGCCAACATGGGGCGAACGCTCTTACTGGGTGAGCTGGAGGCCGCCCCTGGTGCACTTTTCTTATCTATCTATTCTCACGTCATCAGAGTAAATGCAGCGAATGTTGGAAGATGAAAATAGCAATGTTTTCCCTAGCTTTGTAGAAGACTTAAGACTCTTTTTCAAATCATAACCCTTATTATAACCATGTCTGTGTCTAAAATGTTAGAAAAGCTAGGGCAGATCACAAATGAATAACACTCAAAATGCTTTAAGACAAAACTTTCTTAAGAAGTCTAACTACAATCATTAGATCTGAGAAAAGTCGTTCATTCGGCTTAGGCGCGGCCCAAAAAGGCTCGGGTGCTGCACCTAAACCTTATAATAGCAGGGAAACCCCTGAATAGCCTATTCTTTTGTGTCTCATTAAACCTTCAGAACATTGTATAACTTAACCCTGCTTTGTGTCACTTTGTTCTCCAAACTCGTAACTGCTTTCAGAATAAACTCAGAGTTCAAGCTAGTAGATGATACCACAAAACAATTGTGATTGGATTGTTTCATACCACTCTGCATCACTGCTGTTTCCTACCCCATACTGTATTCCACATCATGTTTTCCTCTGCACATTTGGACCACATACTGGCTTCAGTAGTGAAATTATGCAAACTGGCCTTCCAGCTACTTATATCCACATACGTTAGCCACCTCCAGGTACATGAAAGTGCCGGGACAGGGGTCTCCAAATACTGAGTTGCTTACTTTGATAATACTGCTGTTTTTCCCACCGCAGCTGTGGAGGCAGAGTGACATGTGAGTGAATACAGGCTTTAATGTGCACTGGAGCCTATAAAAGTGGATGGTCACAAATTTGCAGCTATCACTGTACTGCAGTTATAAAGTTAAATATACCATGATTTTGACAGCTTTCAACATGAATTACAAGTTGACAAAGACAACTGTACCTGTCAGAAACTGTGCTTGTGGGACGTGAGCAGTCAGTTTTTGGATCTCAGAAGCAGGCTGTTTGTAGGCGCAAGTGCTCTGGTCGTGGCATCCATAATCAGCACCATACACAGATATAACCTGCCCTTCATCTGGCAAGAAGAGGAGGAAGAGTTGGAAGCAAATACAAAAAATTTGCTTTGAGAGGCAGGTGACCATGACCAAAGACAAAGTAAGATTTGAGTGCTGAAGTGACATGAAAATACAAGAGTGCTCATGTTTGTTATTTTAATCCACCATACACACTCGAAGATAACGTGATCTTATCACACTGCAGGTATTCCAGAGTGCTCACATGTCACATGGTGAAATGTCAAAATAACAGGAATCACATTAAACATAATTATTAGAAGAAGAAGAGGAAGAAGACTTTATAGACACAAGGGGGAATTTTATTTAGTTTACTCTGTTACTTACGGGCAAGGCAAGGCAGCTTCAGCAACAAGGCAATTTAAAGTGCTTTACATAAAAACGTTAAAGAGCAGTTAGAAACAAAACATTTGTTGAAGAGAAAAACAGATAAAACAGACTGAAATACGATAATAAAAGTTACAGTGCAGTGTAAGAAATGAACAATTACTTAAAAAGGCAGCATCAAAAAGGAAAGTCTTGAGCCTTGATTTAAAAGAACAGAGTTGCAGCAGACCTGCATTTTGAGAGAATAAGAGACTATTTCCTTCCTCATCCTTGAAGGAATTAGTCACTGTAGGACGCATAAGGAAGCTGAAGAATACACTCAATACTATTGTTCTTGTTGTCTGGTTGTATGTTTTTGTTTACTTTTTGAACAGAAGTCTCTCAGTAGCTGCATTTATAATACATGTAATGATAAAAAGACTGTATATTATTATTCTATGATTGTACATGCAATACCTTTTCTTGAGGATGTCCACAGTGCCCTCTTGAGACCACTCTGTATTGGCTAGCTGTTCCTGAGGTTTTCCCTCACTGCAGGTCACACTGTCTTCACGTCCATACAGTGCCTCCTGCACACTGATTACTCTGCCATCTGTGATACAGCAAAGAGGGAGAAATTAGAAAATTAGTAAAATTAATATTACTGTTTTTGTCTACTTGCAGCGATCACTTAATCACTTTTGATTATGATGCCAACTCATTCTGATGATCAACTCATTCTGTTCATCCCGTGACATACATATCGAAATGTTTTCTTCACAATCCAGAAAAGATTCAGCACGTAAATGTTTCTAATACTTTAACACTCAGATTAGTCAAATGATTATAATAAAAAAATAAACAAAAACGTCATGATCAAACCAGTTCTTTAGTGCTGTTGATCAGTAGGCTACAGCCGAAGCACTGCTACTCGGGCACAGTGCTAGCAGCAACCTATTAGCTTCTAAGTCCAGGTAAATGTCTCTGGATGCTTGAATACATTTTTACTCATATGCCTTTTGTTAAACTAATACTTTCATATGTTTTTAGGTGTTGCCACAGAGACAGTTAACCACCTGTGAAGTCAACACTGTCCATCGCCTGAGCTGTGGTATGCCTCTCTTTCCTAAGACTTTCTGTCCACAACAGTGCATATTTTGGTAGCACTAAAGAACTGGTTTGATCATGACGTTTTTGTTTATTTTTTTATTATAATCATTTGAGTAATCTGAGTGTTAAAGTATTAGAAACATTTACGTGCTGAATCTTTTCTGGATTGTGAAGAAAACATTTCGATATGTATGTCACGGGATGAACAGAATGAGTTGATCATCAGAATGAGTTGGCATCATAATCAAAAGTGATTAAGTGATTGCTGCAAGTAGACAAAAACAGTAATATTAATTTTACTAATTTTCTAATTTCTCCCTCTTTGCTGTATCACAGATGGCAGAGTAATCAGTGTGCAGGAGGCACTGTATGGACGTGAAGACAGTGTGACCTGCAGTGAGGGAAAACCTCAGGAACAGCTAGCCAATACAGAGTGGTCTCAAGAGGGCACTGTGGACATCCTCAAGAAAAGGTATTGCATGTACAATCATAGAATAATAATATACAGTCTTTTTATCATTACATGTATTATAAATGCAGCTACTGAGAGACTTCTGTTCAAAAAGTAAACAAAAACATACAACCAGACAACAAGAACAATAGTATTGAGTGTATTCTTCAGCTTCCTTATGCGTCCTACAGTGACTAATTCCTTCAAGGATGAGGAAGGAAATAGTCTCTTATTCTCTCAAAATGCAGGTCTGCTGCAACTCTGTTCTTTTAAATCAAGGCTCAAGACTTTCCTTTTTGATGCTGCCTTTTTAAGTAATTGTTCATTTCTTACACTGCACTGTAACTTTTATTATCGTATTTCAGTCTGTTTTATCTGTTTTTCTCTTCAACAAATGTTTTGTTTCTAACTGCTCTTTAACGTTTTATGTAAAGCACTTTAAATTGCCTTGTTGCTGAAGCTGCCTTGCCTTGCCCGTAAGTAACAGAGTAAACTAAATAAAATTCCCCCTTGTGTCTATAAAGTCTTCTTCCTCTTCTTCTTCTAATAATTATGTTTAATGTGATTCCTGTTATTTTGACATTTCACCATGTGACATGTGAGCACTCTGGAATACCTGCAGTGTGATAAGATCACGTTATCTTCGAGTGTGTATGGTGGATTAAAATAACAAACATGAGCACTCTTGTATTTTCATGTCACTTCAGCACTCAAATCTTACTTTGTCTTTGGTCATGGTCACCTGCCTCTCAAAGCAAATTTTTTGTATTTGCTTCCAACTCTTCCTCCTCTTCTTGCCAGATGAAGGGCAGGTTATATCTGTGTATGGTGCTGATTATGGATGCCACGACCAGAGCACTTGCGCCTACAAACAGCCTGCTTCTGAGATCCAAAAACTGACTGCTCACGTCCCACAAGCACAGTTTCTGACAGGTACAGTTGTCTTTGTCAACTTGTAATTCATGTTGAAAGCTGTCAAAATCATGGTATATTTAACTTTATAACTGCAGTACAGTGATAGCTGCAAATTTGTGACCATCCACTTTTATAGGCTCCAGTGCACATTAAAGCCTGTATTCACTCACATGTCACTCTGCCTCCACAGCTGCGGTGGGAAAAACAGCAGTATTATCAAAGTAAGCAACTCAGTATTTGGAGACCCCTGTCCCGGCACTTTCATGTACCTGGAGGTGGCTAACGTATGTGGATATAAGTAGCTGGAAGGCCAGTTTGCATAATTTCACTACTGAAGCCAGTATGTGGTCCAAATGTGCAGAGGAAAACATGATGTGGAATACAGTATGGGGTAGGAAACAGCAGTGATGCAGAGTGTTATGAAACAATCCAATGAAAAAAAAAAAAGAATAACACTCATTCGTTAGCTGCAACAGTCCCTACAATCCTATGTGTACAAGATTGCGGCTAGTAAGCTAGCTTCATTTTTGGTCGTAATTCGAGTATATTTACAGTTTGAATTTCGTCACGCCAGTTATACATCTAACTAAATGTTTTATAAAGCTAACTACGGTGTCCGATTTCAAGTTAATGAATATTTGTGAGCTGTAAGGGTTTCGTTAGCTGCGACTGCCCCTAGCTATAGCTAGCCTCCTCTAGCTATAGCTCCATCCAGCCGCAGGCTCTATCAATGAGACTCGCGGACAAGAGGCGTGTATTTCACCGATCGTTTGTTTAAATAACTCAACA
>JABUOV010000249.1:0-60113 GCA_025617405.1 Perca schrenkii
CCCTACTAGCCACCATTATCAGGGATTTCCTACAGTTTATCAATAGACAGAGACTGATCAGCTGTTTGATCTGAGTTTCCTGAGTAATATAACTGTTTCTTTAACAGTTAAGCCATCAGGTCTCAAACGGGCAACACACTTTGCTGCTGTCTCTTATTCATTAAAAATAATGCATTAAACTCTACTGAACTAATTTGAAAGTTAGTAGTTAATTATTTAGTTATAGACTATTTTACATGCGGAAATTTCAAATGCGAATTTCGGACTCAGTGTGCAATGGTCTTTACAGACCTAATTTCAACGCAGCCATTAGGTTTTTGTTTGTTGCTCTCCACAAACTATGCTGTCAAAGAAAATTACATTTATTTTCAGTTAATGGCCAAAAGTATTTGAGCAGTTGTATGACGGTAGTTAAATTAATTTGTTTACTCATAAGGTTTGCCTTCAAATACATGTGAGAGAAGATGGTTGTGTCCTCTCTTCCTCAGGGCCATGCTCAGACCAGCACTCCTGGCATCTCAACACCCAAGATGGTGCTTAAATGCTGCAGGGAAGGTCATCCTATGCAGTATGACCACATTGTGCTGACTATGGATGGGCAGTTAATCACAGAAGAGAGCGAGGACATTTCGATGGCATTGGGTCTCCTGCTGTGTGTTTATTTTGTGTTTGGGATCCAGTATCCTAAAGGACTCAAGAAGACACTGACCTTTTTGGAGTGTGTTATATTGAAACTGAAAGATGCAGCCGGACTTCCTGTCACAATAAAAAGAGTCTACAACTCAATCTCTGAGTAGACTGTAGGACTCAATAATCTCTTTCTGGATGGCCAGTTCAAGAGAACAAGGACTTTTACACTGAACTGGGCCTCTTCTAGTTCTAGTTCCACTTTCTTTTGTTTTTGAAATCCTTTATAAACATCTTATTGTGATGTTGACTGAAAAATACTTGAGGACGTCAACTGTATTAGCCAGTTTCACATCTTTCATTAACTCGCATTTACAAATAAATAATATATATATATATATATATATATATATATATATATATATATATATATATATATATTTATATAGATATTTTTATATATATATATATATATATATATATATATATATATATATATATATATATATATTATTTGTAATATATATTAAGAAGAAGGCTTATGCCTGAATAGGCCACAAAGAGATCAGCTTACTGGGCTACAGTAAAAGTTATTTATTTATTTATTTATTTTACATATTTAAAATGTATATAGTATAGCTTTTTGGATTATTTTGTGTCTATAAAAGGGAAGTATATTGTGATTATTTATATCTATCTATCGGAATTTACTTGCTGTGGAAAAAATGAATTAAATGGTTTTATAAGGGTAATGCAGCTTGTTTCTTTTAAGTATTTAGTACATGATTTAGATTTGTTTGAGCCACTTTACAGGTGCTATATTAAGGTGCTATATAGCACCTGTAATGATCGGTGCTATATAGCACTTTACAGGTGCTATATAGCACCCATCTTTACAGGCGGGTGCTATATAGCACCCATCTTTACAGGTGTTATATAGCACCTGTAAAGTGCTATATAGCACCGATCATTACAGGTGCTATATAGCACCTGTAAAGATGGGTGCTATATAGCACCGATCATTACAGGTGCTATATAGCACCTGTAAAGATGGGTGCTATATAGCACCTGTAAAGATGGGTGCTATATAGCACCAAAACTGGTTCCCCTATGATTACGAGCCAATGAACCACTTTTAGTGCTGTTTAGCACTATTTTTTTTGTGTGTGTAGTTACTGGTCCAGTGAACTAAGACTATAATTTGGGAGGATTGTACAATTAGGATATGTTCTTAAAATTGTACAATCCTTCCAAATTATAGTCCCAGTTTACTGGACAACACAAATTGTGTGCTAAGAATGCCAAATACAATGCAAAAATGATCCTTATTGTTAAAGAATAAAAAAAAATGAATCAACTAAAATAATTCAAGGTGCATTGGTCAACTATAGAAATGTACAGCATTGTATGTATTGCCCTTAGTAACATACTTCATTTAAAACACATTTGAAATTGTATCAGTCTTTTTTAATTATCAGAATCAGAATCAGAATCAGAAAAGCTTTATTGCCAAGTATGTTTACACACACGAGGGATGTGTCTTGGTATCGTAAGTGCACATCGCATTAAAATCATTAAAGCAACATACACAAACACACCGAGTCGCCATATGCGGCGCCATCACAACTCTCTCCTAACCCTCGCAACAGATACAGCATGACATTGGGAGAGGAGAGGGAATAAAAAAGCCGTTTTCAGACTATCCTCATAAAATAAGAACAGTGTGGGAACAGGAAAAAACACCTCAGCACATAAGCACACAGTCAGTACATTTGCACTGCTGCACATAACACCACATAACAGTACATTTGCACTGCTGCACATAACACAACATAACATTATAACAGGACACGCAGTAGGGGTGGGATCTTGGGTGCATTGGGATGGGGGTGATGGAGTAGAGGTAGTCCAGGACAGGCAAACAGACATCTGGTCCTGCAGCCAAACAAAGGCGCTGGCCCAGACCTGCCCGCCTGACTGGGGGGAAGAAGCGGTGAAGGCGCTGGGTAGGGGGGTGGGGGTGTAGTTGCAAATCTGTATGTATGTCAAAGTTCGTGTATGTGTAGGCCTGATTAGTCAAGCTACGTCTGGCCCCCGTAATTAGGTTTACTCAGTCCGCACGATTGTCATTGCGATACACAGCCAGTTGCCATGGAGTCAGCCTTGAAACAGGACCCAGTACGAGTCAACAATCAACAGGTGTCAGTGGGAGTCGGGTAGGGAAATGAAGAGTGTGACTCGCTGTAGAGCTCCGAGGGGAGTGAGTATCCAACACCGGCCTTGGCCAAGGCCAGCGCTGTTCGGGAGCCGAAAAGATAAGGTTGGAATTTGTTTTGTCTTGGGGCGAGGAGCCGGCAGATTAGTCACTCCCGAGTTCTCTGAAATGTCCCCTCTGGTCTCCGTAACGATCAAATTTCCTTGCCAAAGCCGTGAGTTTCCCCAAGATCTCGTCCAACTTGTCCAACTTGTCCAGAGCTGACTGTCTCCCCAAGATGGTATCCAGTTTTGGGCCCATGATAATCACAGTATCCAATTTGTGGCTCATGGAGTTCAGAGTCACAATTTGAGTTCCGACAGCTCTGCCCACAGCTTCAACCATGACGGGCAGCCTGGCATTTTGCTCTGTTCCCGTCTTCACTTTAATTTCTCGATAAACCAGGGCAATGCCTGAGCCAATCAGCAAAAGACCTGTTATCATAGTTCCGAATAGGTAGATATCTTCAATGTCCTCCACGGAAAGAACCGCCAGACACACGACCCGCCACCTCTCCCATGCATCCATCGTGTAGCCAGCTGCGAACGTTCCGGCAGGGCAGTCAGGTTCCCCCGAACCCGAGCTTCTCGTCGAGAAGATGGTGTCAATTGCACTGAGAGACCAGTTGATCAAATCCATAATTCGTAGTTTAGGAGCAGTGCAGAGAGAGAGACTCTCTATAAGTACAAGTAACAGCAGACAACACGAGACAAGATAGCAAGCAGGGTAGGCCTGGTAGGGAGAGGGAGAGAAATGCGACCGCCTTCGTTGAGAGCAGAAAGAGAAGATTATCATTATTATTATTATTATAATTATCTAACAACTGCCAAACTTAATACTTAAATGAACAGCAATATGCTGTTGTATTTTAATCCAGGCTGATAACAATAGGGTAAAACCACTGCTGGGTGATCAGAAAAGGCTCCAGGATTAAATAAATCCTGGCTGTTAGCCTGGTCGGGAGTAGGCTAGCTGCACAGAATAAATCTCCATGGTGATTTATGTGCCTCCGCTTTCGTGAAACCAAGTCAAGGCTAAATTCATCCAGGATAACAAGGAAATCCCGGCTTAATCCCTTATCTTGGTTTTGTGAAACAGGCCCCCGGAGTGACTTTTCTTGTTTAAAAGTAGTGGTTTCATCCAATACTGAGTGAGGAAATTCCAGCCAGGCCAGACACTCTCTGGCCAGGCGCGGTGTCGCTGCTATTCATATGCTAATTAGAGCCATTCACACCTCCGCGGGAGCTCTCCACATATGTCATGGTTTGTTTCCGACAATATGTGGCACAGACAAACGCGACGTTCACTGTATATTGTCGTTAAATGCCGAAAATTAGGGGGATTTCTGGGCGTTTACGGGGACGAAAATCCCACTTTTCATGCAGTGACACCAGGGGCTTGACGAATAAGCAACACGAAATAATCGCCTGTAAATATTTCTCATCAAAACTATTAACACCAGCAGTGATGTGAATTTGCAGCTCACTGTCGGAGGGACAGTTAGAGTTCCGTCTGGGGAGAAGAGAGCGAGAAAGGGACAGAAGATGCAGTGTGAGCGGACGAGAGACAGCAATCAGAGCAGGGGAGAATTAACGTTTAGATATCAAGTGATTGTACAGTAGCTAGAGTCTGCAGTTTAAGCACAAATTGTTATTTGTAATAAACAATTAAAACTTTTATTCGGTACAAAGCTAGATAGGACTCACGTGTCTGCAATCTTCAACACACCAACACTGCGCATAAATGCTGCAGCTCCTCAAAACCACCAGAGGTATCCTGTCTTGTTTGCCCCGCTGCTGAGCGGAGTGACGGGGATTAACGTTAGCTCCGGAGACTCCAGCCCTGTCTCCCCTGAAGCAAGGAAAAGCTAACACTAGCTACTGTAATCTATTTATTGAGTTTCCTTTTAGTCCCCTCTGGAAAACAGTGTAGCATATGTCTAGAGCAGGGGTCATCAACTAGATTTTTCCAAGGGCCAGAATTTTTCTACGCAGACACTCTGGGGGCTGGACTTTCAAATAAAGAAAATAAAATTAATTTTAACCTAATACGCCTATTTTTGTTCGCAATTTTCACTTTCTTACTGAATTAATGCTATATTTCTTTAGATGTATTAGTGTGAGCAAACTCCTAAAAAACATGGAAACTCCATAATGATAACTGGCTCTTTAACTAGAAAATGATCTCAGACTAGGAGGCAGTTCACTGAGGAGTGATGGTTAAAGTCTGCGATTATGGAAACATTGTTGTAGTAAGCAGCGTCCTGATTGGTGGAAAATGCTTGCAGAAAGAAACAGTGCTTGTCAGGTTGCAAAATAATACAACCAGCATCATCATTCACGTGCATATTAAGTAGCCACTATTTGTTTTGGTCTTATCTCCATAGATTTACCGCTCCAGCGGAGAGTTTGGTTTGTTCAGCCAGCAGTGAGGTTTACAAGACGTTGTCCAAATTTCCAGATTCCCGGCAAACTAAGATAAACAGTTAGACTACAAACCGACAGCTTTTGTTTTAGCTTGTTTGTAAAAATTCGTTATTTGCAGAGTAGAGCTGTGTTTGCATAAAACAGCGCGGTGGACAAGAGTGGACTGAGCAGATTGAAATATCGCTTTCTACATGTTTATGCCGGTATACACAGGTGAGTGCATTGATACTCACCAAGGTTTTATTGTAGCCTACTTACAGTAACGAGACTAGCGTGAGTTAATCTGCCCTCTTTGTATCGTTCCCAGTCAGGTGCTGCGTGTTTTAACGCACACAAGTCTCGGCTCAGCGGTGTGTGTGTTTTAACGCACACACATCCCGGCTCAGCAGTGTGTGTGTTTTAACGCACACAAGTCTCGGCTCAGCGGTGTGTGTGTTTTAACGCACACACATCCCGGCTCAGCAGTGTGTGTGTGTTTTAACGCACACACATCTCGGCTCATCTGTGTGTGGAGCTCGGGAATCGCTGTACAAAATCCCAGCATGTGAATAGAGATGCAAATACAGGGGGCTGGGTTTTTGCTCTAAATGTTTGAAATGATAAATAACAGAACACATTTTTTCCTCTTTACATTTTGTGAATTCATGATTATTCTGCGGGCCAGACTAAAAGCTTTGGCGGGCCGGATGTGGCCCGCGGGCCGCCAGTTGACGTTGGCTGGTCTAGAGCTTTTTATTGTTAAAGGTAAGAAAGGAAAGAAAGTCTCTGGTAAACACTGTCTTTGTGATAGTTGAAAGGAGTAATAAAGTTTGCGGTCTGAACAGTCTGTAGGTCAGACCGCAGTCTCTGTGTTGTATTATGATCTTCATACAGTACAGGCCAAAGTTTGGACACACCTTCTCATTCAAATGCGTTTCCTTTTTATTTTCATGACTATTTACTTTGTAGATTGTCACTGAAGGCACCAAAACTATGAATGAACACATATGAAATTATGTACTTAACAAAAACGTGTGAAATAACTGAAAACATGTCTTATATTTTAGATTCTTCAAAGTAGCCACCCTTTGCTTTTTTATTAATAAGGGAAAAAATTCCACTAATTAACCCTGACAAAGCACACCTGTGAAGTGAAAACCATTTCAGGTGACTACCTCATGAAGCTCATTGAGAGAACACCAAGGGTTTGCAGAGTTATCAAAAAAAATAATAAATAGTCATGGAAAAAAAATAAACACATTGAATGAGAAGGTGTGTCCAAACGTTTGGCCTGTACTGTATGTAAACAACACAGCATGATTGGTTGATGTCTTTATTCGCCTTGCTAAAGCTCAGAGAAATCAACCTTGTTTCAAAAAAGAATTACGTTGCTTTATTGCCACGTAATATCTGCATTCTGTGTTAAAGTACATGTGATAAAAACATTTAGAAAAAATATATTGATATGCGAATTAATCGCACGAAAAAACGTCACCACTGTGTAAAGGCCTTTACACAACAAACACCATTCTTGCACAGGATGTTCAGCAGGGTATCATATCTCTCACAGTATTAAAGATTAAGTGTTATGGTTTTTGAGCTACAAGCTGGACTATCTAGGGTGCACCAGAGCCTCGTCTCTGTGAAAATACCTGTTGGTGTTGAGGCCTGAAGTCAGTTAGGAGTCAGTCAGTTGATCAGTTAGTCCATCATAACATCATGTTAGCTGACAAATAACACTTCTTCTCCTTTCTTCCTCTCATCCTCCTCTCTTCTTTCTTCCTCTCTCCTCCTCTCCTTTTCTTCTCCTCCTTGCTAAAGTAATTTGCGGAGTGAAGGAGTAGAGGAGGGAGGGGGAGACAAAATATTATCACCAGAGAGGTAATAGTCTGGCGAACGCATTGATGTGGGTTTTATGTTTGTGGTGTCAAATATATGTGACACAGAGCAGGTAACAAAAAGGGAATCATCTGCATCCTTCCAGATATGTTTTTTCATTGTTTCTATCAGCACTTGGTATGAACAGAGCCAAAAGTTTAGGTCCAGTGGATTCCATCTATCTATCTATCCATCTATCTATAATTGCAGGAACGTCTGTCTGTCTGTGTCAGGTGCAAGCTATGGGCACGAGTAAGTGCAGTGCCAAGTTTGACGTTGTTTGGATTAGAAATGCAAAAGATATCGTTAAATATATAGGTAAAAGAAGCACACATTGGCTTTTGCCACTCTAGCCGCTGGCCACTCCCCCTCTCACAATGAGGACCAGATACAGAGAGCAGCGGAGCTTTGGCAGCTACAATGTGGCATACACCCCAGACCCACAAAGATGTGCACAGTTGCACTACTTTGGACTGTCTTTGACTTTGAATAAACTAACGACAATTCCCAAATTTAAGGAGGTATCAGAATCCCACACATGCAAGGCACAAACACACAAGTGCAGACGCATGATCCCACTTAGGCAGGCTATTTATCTTATAAAGCGAGACGTATCTGTATATATGTGTGTCCGTGTTTGGGGGGAAGGTAACCTGCACATCAGCAGACACCACATGCAGAACGCTTTAGAACAGCGGGGGACTCTTTTCCTGCTATTATATTAAATTGCTGTGTGTGAGCGGACAGAACATAACATAGCCTAATCTTGGAGATTATTCCTTCACATAGCGGTGCAATGCGAGAAAATCTCAGAGTTGAACCAGGCAGATACATCAGTTTTCATCAGACTCACCCTGGGTCGGGTTAATTAAGTCGCCAAAATAACTCCCCTACTTCCCCGTTAACCATCAAGCCACTAAACCTGTATGGAAATGAACACCTCTGTTAAAATGTTAAATTTATTAACGATCCGACACAAGACAACATCCCTCTCTCTCTCTCTCTCTCTCTCTCTCTCTCTCTCTCTCTCTCTCTCTCTCTCTCTCTCTCTCTCTCTCTCTCTCTCTCTCTCTCTCTCTCTCTCTCTCTCTCTCTCTCTCTCTCTCTCTCTCTCTCTCTCTCTCTCTCTCTCTCTCTCTCTCTCTCTCTCTCTCTCTCTCTCTCTCTCGTGTTCTGGTGGTTGATGAACGCAGATATGTGCTGATTAGCTTAGGCTGGGTAGGTAGCACACTGCCATGAGCTTCACACTCTGTCTTCCCCTCTGGCTCTCAACATTCCGTCCCCATACACACACATTGGAAAATCTGAAACGGTCTGAACTGGACGATACATAAACTGTAATTAGGTAGAAACCGTGCTTGATATCAGAATGCCTATTCAGCCCAATAAAGGCCGAAGGCTGGTCTTCAGTTTAAACTTTTAATTATTTTTCTACATTAAAAGGGGTGATAGAATGATTATATAGGGTATTTTACACTGTTCCTTAAGGTCTCCTAATAGGGTATGTAACATTGGTTGGGCTGAAAATTGCCCGAATGCTATTTTATTAGGCCCTTAACTACCCTGTGAATATGGCTCTATTTGGAACGAGCTTTTCTTCCAAATATGGTATGCTCATGAATATTTAGAATGAGCTGCGCGCTGATTGGTTTGAGCAAACTACATAGTCCATGGGAGATTCGACAGCAGGTCTCATATTTCAGACACTGCAAAGTTATACATTGTTTGTCGGGCTATTTCGTTATTAAATTCACTTCTGAGACTTTCTTAAGCGAGAAATGAACTATATATATATATATATATATAAGCTCAAATATGGGCCGTTTTATGAAAATTGATGGCTAATTGCAAATTTGGTAAGACTGTGTGTCGGAGTTCAGCGGCCGGTGCTGCCTGTGTTGCTGCCTCGCCGCCCGGCCTGCTATGAGGTACTTGGAGCTCCGTGACGACTGGCAGCCCACAGCACTCCATACCCGTGCAAAGTCAAAGTTTTTTGGGCTAATGGCCTACCAAACGCCGCTGCCCTGACAGAGCTCCAGGGCCTGCAGCTCCCCTCTTCTAGCTAGCTAAATGGCCCGTGTGTGAGAGTGAGAGCGCGGTCAGCGAGCTTGTTACACCAGCAATCTCTTACCACATGTTACACACACCACCACTTATACAACATCTACCTAAATGTCTTATAAAGCTAACAACGGTGTCCAATTTCAAGTTAATGAATATTTGTGAAGATTAGGGGTTTCGTTAGCTGCGACTGTCCCTTCAATCCTAGCTATGTGTAGCTACAAATCAAGGATAGTTAGCTTCATTTTTGGTCGTAATTTGAGTAGATTTAGTAGAGTTTGAATTTCGTCACGCCACTTATACAACATCTACCTAAAGGTCTTATAAAGCTAACAACGGTGTCCGATTTCAAGGTAATGAATTTTTGTAAATTTCAGAGGAATTCTAAGAGGAGGCTAGCTAGCTTTCATTGATAGAGCTACATCCAGCCGCAGGCTCTATTAATGAGACTCGTGGACAAGGGGTGTTTATTTCCCCAATCGTTAATAACTCAACACATTATAATTACACACATTAAAAAATTAACTGGAATCTGTGGTAAGAGATTGCTGGCATAACAAGCTCGCTGAGCCGCGCTCTCACTCACATACAGCGGGCATTAAGCTAGCAGGAAGAGGGGAGTTGCAGGCCCTGGAGCTCTGTCAGAGCAGCGGCGTTTGGTAGTCCATTAGCCCAAAAAAGGCTGACTTTGCGCGGGTATGGAGTGCTGTGGGCTGCCAGCCGTAACGGAACTCAATAGAGCTCACAGCAGGCCGGGGTCTGTTAAGGAAGGCAGGCCAGGCAGCGAGGCAACAACACAGGCAGCACCGGCCGCTGAACTCCGACACGCAGTCGGACAAAATTTGCAATTAGCCATCCATTTTCGTAAAGCGGCCCATATTTGAGCTTTACATAGTTGATTTCTCGCATAAAAAAAGTTTCAGAAGTGACTTTTGTAATGGAATAGCAGAGATCTGCGCGACCTAGATTCAGAAGACTACCTGATCAGTTGTGCAGCCTATGTAAATGTTGGGGCGTGACCGTTCTCTTAATACACCCATGGGCGTGACAAAGGTACAAGTCCTGAGATGCTTACGTAAGCAACTAGCTTTGTTGAGATTCGCCCGTTTTCAGCGGCAGTTTCAAAATATGAGATTTTCATAGTCAATGGGATTTTGAGCTTCTATGTATGTCCTATTTACCCACCGAACTGTCGTTATTCAACTATGACAGGGTAAAATCGGTTTTGCATTCTATCACCCCTTTTAATTATGGCGAATCGGTACAGGGGTTGTTTTGAGCTATGTTAAGCGATTTCCCAAAGATTTCCCATGAAAGTGTATGGGAAATTTTGCGCCATTTTTTGCCGATTTCGTGAAAACCCTGCAGTAAATCTCTTAGAAAAGTCATTGCACACCATTCCTGATCATTACACAGTTTTGCTGTATTTATGTGCATATGTTGTGCATATGCTCCGTGACTAGTAGTGGGACAAAAATGTGGCGGAAGATGAAGAATAATAAGTATAGGGAAATATAGTCATTGTGACGATTGCTGCTATTGCAACACATCGCCACACTGAATAAATATGTAGAATAACATACGTTGTGAATGCCTTCAGCATTCATACCAATGATTCAGTTCAGTGTGTTCGAGCACATCTCTTAAATCAGCTGGATGTTAGTTCTGAAAGTGTAAATGAGATATGGGTTGTTCCACTTAGGATGAACAGGTATTAACTGGAAACTATTGATAGATTGATATATACTTTATTGTCCCCATGGGGAACTTTGACATGGACCCGTCATCACCACATATAGGCACACATCACTAGCAAACAGAAGACATTAAAGATTACACAAATAAAACAAAAATACACACCCTGAGGCATTTACCCCATTTCCACCTGGTATTAAAATATGATCTAAGTGATCGGATCACAAGTGAACAGCTCTAAGGGCAGCTCTACAACTCTCAGGAGAGCCGATCTCAAAAACCACATTCGGAAGTGGTCTGAGCCACATGTCCACAGTCTAATAGCAGTGAGAACGGGAATGTGTCCTGGGCCTCATTAAAGACTACCTACTCAACTATGAGCGGAACTATGAACTCATTCAAAGTATTTCCATAATCTCACGTCACAGAAACCACTGAGAGTGAATCATGTTTCAGGTGTTTTTGTTTCTGTGCTGCCTGTTACTGGCGGTCGGAGCTCTCTGCAGTGCGGTTGCCTTGTAGCTTACAGCTGACTTACAGCTGTTTATACAATAAAGCAATTTTAAGTTTCATGAAACATCCCTGAATTCAAGAATATGTAGGATATTTCTAGAAATTCCTGCTCTTGTGTTGTCTTGCATTGATAGAGCTACACATCGCTGTCTGGAGTAAGCCTGCAAACTAAATGGTCAAAGCAAAGGCTGAGAAACGGTTTCATTTACTATAAGATTCCTTACAATAAAAGTCCCATGTTATTTAAATGTTTTATTATTAAGGGGCAAAACCAGGATGTTGGGTCTTCATCATAGGGCTGTTGGAACGTATTACGAAAGTCGAATATAATTCGAATAGTACAAAAATCAATACCATTCAAATGCTGAAATTACTATTCAAATGTGATTTTTTTTTAATAAATAGGTTGGCTAACATTAGCTAATCTCCCTCTTCTCGCCTTGGCCTACCCGCATGTGAAAACGAAATGTTTTTCACATGTCACGTCGGATGAACAATAAATTAGCGGGTGTGAGAAACACAAGGCATTGTGAGCTAACGCTACGTACCAAGTAACAGGGGGTAGTGGCAGGCTGCGGCTGGAAATCGGACGAATGATGGGAAATAGTTTTAACATGACTTTTCAATCGACGTCCACCGAGCCAAAATGCTTATGTTATCATTAGTTAGCTAGCTCATTCTTGTTTCCTAACTGCGTTGCGAGTTATAGGAGCTTAGCTGGGAGCTTCACGGAGACAACTAAAGTTTATGTTAGCTACCCTACAGCTGTCAGATTTAGCTTCCACTTCATATATTACCTTCTAATAGCTGTATTCTCAGTAACGTGACTTTAAGAAACAGGTTGCTTATAAATCACTAAAATAGTAATGACGCGCCGTTTGGCTTTTCAATGCCGTTAGCATCGTGGCTAGCACTATTGTTACTTAGCTAGTTTATGACAAATCTTTTTGGCTGGCTTTCTAAAATGATGACATTGTGCTAACCGAGCACTGTTAGCCTTTAAAACAGAGCCGCTTCAATACACTTGTTAGATAATGTTTCATTACAAAGTTCTCTGTTGATTTGTTTTTGTAGCTGTGTTAGGGTGACCAGATTTCCCAGAGCTAAAATCGGGACACTTTGCGCGTGACCGCAGTGCTTGTGCACGCCCCGCTTTTTAACGTGAACATGTGCCAGTCCAGGTCAGACATATACACAGACAGTAACTTCATTATTTTGATCGTAGGCTCCTCATCTAATAAGTGTTTTTTCCTGTAAAATTAACAAAATTGCAGCAACAGCCTTTTTCAGTTTAGTGTGAGATTTATGTTGAGATTTTTTCTAAAAAAAGATTCTTTGAAGTGTTATTTATTCCAATAACACCAAAAGAATTAAAATGATTTATTGAAAATTTTGAGCATTAACCACTTAATTTCCTGCATTCTGGTGAATTTTTATGCACCTATTTCTACCTTTTTCTGAATCAATGTATGCTGCAAATATCTGTAGCCTAGGCATCATTTACTCCTCCCTCCTGTTTGGCGTCTTTTGTTGAGGAAGTAACCTCCTTAAATGTGCATATGACAATTATTCACCTCAATGATACATTAATTAATTTTAATTTATTAATAGAGACCCTGGACTGTAATATTTCAGATGTGTTTGAGCAAGATTTCTGCTCATGTCCAAAACTTTGTGCACATTCAATATACAGTATATCTGTGTTCTCTGTGATTTGGAGGAGTCATGATATTTTGAGAAAAATAGTAGGTAGTAGGGTATTACAAGAATAAAGTCACTATATTTCAGAAAATAATCTATACATGCACCATAGTCTGCTGTGCATTACGTGATTGCTCTGCTGATACGGTAGATCTCAGACCTTCTGACAGATAGAGCCCCGTTTTGGTGTCTGAATGAGACAAAGAGTTTAGCTAGGGAAGTGGCTGTACGCTACATCGGACGTAGAAACACGGAGCTCAAACGCAACACATCTGCCGCAGCATGTCCACAGCTGAGCGCATCCATAAACCTGAAGCTGCGCTGCATTTTACAGCGAGAGTGGACACTAAGCGACGCACAGGTCTGTTAGAGCTCCGTCGTGTGTTTGAGTTTGAACCATAGACTGGAAACGTCACGTCACAGAAACTTAAAACTAAATCATTAGTATTGCACTCCTAAACTTTATGTTAATGGAATTAATGTATTAGACTGATTTGGCTAGGATTCCTCCAAAAACTTTACCCGGCTTTCACAGCTTCCTCACGTAGAGAAGGTTGCTAGGTGATAGCAAAGAACTTCTTGAGAGCCGAAGTCCCGCCCTTCTACTTCCGGTCCATGGGACCTATCTTTCGAAAAAATATGAACGAGGGTCAATGGAGAGATAATAATTATTTTTTGATCCAGTTTGAATTGAGCCATGGATTACAAATATGATGTTCGTCAATTTAAAACATTATTTTTCAACCGAAGAAAGTCTCCGTTTATTGTTAAACTGTTGAAATATAAGACAGTGAAAATACGTAATTAGAAAGACTACATACTTCATGGGTGACGTCTCGCTGAAGCTACGATGTCTCTGTGTATCGTACTGGGGATGTAACGTTACTCTAATGAGCAGAGGATCTCGCTCGTTCTTTTGCTTCTCTGCTGAAAACACTTCACTGGATAAAACACAGCAGTTAAAATAACGTTACATGTGTTGTGGAACAGAGCTAAGCTAGCTAGCTAGCGAACCAAGCATCAAGCTAGCTAGGTGACGTAGATTGTGTGAAACGGGAGATGTAGTCCACTGAGCTGTTTCACACAAAACTAAGTGGTACTACGACAAACCTACGGGTAACTGAGACTTTCTTCGGTTGAAAAATTATCTTTTAAATTGACTAACATCATATTTGTAATCCATGGCTCAATTCAAACGGGATCAAAAAATGATTTGCCTCTCCCCGTTCACTACCGTTCATATATTTTCTGACTTAAGGTCCCATGAGGTCCACCGGAAGGGGCGGGACTTCGGCTCTCTATATAGGAAGAAGTTCCACTCCCTCGTTACTTCCGGGTTCTGAACTGGTTGCAGTTCCACCAGAGTTCCATATAGGGGGCGCTCACAGGCCAGTGCAGAATGAATGGGACTCTATGGAGCTACACCCCTCAAACCCCACTTTTCTCAGGATATAATTTTTTGTCTAATAATTTGAATGTTGCATTCGAAAAGGGAGGCAAAGAAAATAAACACTGCTGGGTGTTAGATTTTTTTAAAGTAGCTTTTCTATTCTAAAAAGCCTTTTAAAATGTCAATGACGTCATACACATATCGGCCAGAGATACTGCTTTACGGCAAGCGCTGAGTCGCTTCCTTTTTTCTCTCGAGGCATCGACAACACAGCTGACAGGTTAGGCTCTCCCTGTTAATACACATGCTAGAAAGAGGTTTGCTGATGTTTTAAAGACCACGCCGAAATATTCACTCTGACATTCAGGCTCTGCTTCGGATGCCGTCAAGCGGGATCTCCGATCGTAATCAGTCCTTCACTGACCAATCAGCATTCATTAGCAGAACGCTAGCGTGTTATGGGCTACAACGACTCAACCTGTAAGAAATCAAAAGGACATAAGTACTCGTTCATTCAACTTTCGACCTATAACCCATGTTGAACTTGCAAAATCTACAATCAAATCTGAGGTTTCTCAACGACAATCGGGCGAAAGAGACAAATTTAGCCGTCTAGCTCCATAGGGTCCCATTCATTCTGCACTGGACCGCGATCACCCCCAGTGGAACTCTGGTGGAACTGCAACCAAATCCGGTACAATGGGGCTGAATAGGGAGTGGAACGGCTTTCCGTAGACCGGCTTTGGTGATAGCAACAAATACAGCATGGTCGGACCCAGCACATAGCTGCCCAGTCTATTGGCCTTGGAAAAATTAACTGGACAAAGTTACATTCGGGGCTACACTCAAAACATTCGGGGCTGAAGCCCCGGCAAAATCGGCTGACGCCGCTCATGGTGTAAACCGGGACATTTTAGCGTCCCGACTAGGGCTGGGTACCGAACGTCGATACTTTTATGGTATCAAAAAAAAAAAAATTTGGTTCCAAAAGCGTCTAAGCGCGTAAGCGCAAGCTTATCGGTCCTCTCTACATGTTGACACAGAGCGGAGCTCCGACCAACACACACACGGAGAGGTGCGGACGGAGTAAACTGTCTGAAACTGCTGTTTTGTTGAAGTCACAGAGAGTCACGGTTGGTTTCAAGTGTGGTTACAGTTTTTTAAAACTTCACGCAGACAGCGTTTGCTGCGATAGGATATTAATGGCGAGCCGAAAGCGGTCGCGGTGCTGTTGACGTTACACTTCCTCTTACAAGCAGCCACAACGGTGGTTTCTCTGCCCTAATGACTGACTGACAGGCTGAGCTTGCAAGGCAAGGCACTTTTCTTAATGTTACTCTGAGTGAGCAGTTTTACCAGAATTGGTGTTTTGATTCACAATTAAGGTGGAAAATAAAAGCTTTGTGTTTAATGTATTTTTGTTGATGTTGAAATGGATTTTAAAACATATGGTATGGAAAAAAGTATCGTTAGGAATCTGTATCGAAACTGAGATATATCAAAATTGGCACCGGATCGAAAGATTCTGAACGATACCCAGCCCTAGTCTCGACAGGCTTTTGTCGGGACTCGGGACAAATAATTCAAAATCAGGACTGTCCCGGTCGAACCGGGACGTCTGGTCACCCTAAGCTGTGTGCCCGTGGTGGAAATAAATGTAGCGATACTGGCGTGCCAGAAATGCAATGCGCATGACGTAGGTCCCCTTCAAGGCTAGGCTAATGTTAGAAGTCCCTCTAGTGGACAGAACGTATATGCTGGCATTGACTATATGTAGCCTGAGTAGTGTAGTACATATTAATAACAGGCTGCATTTGAGCATTAAATATTTGAATATTATTTGAATATTTAAAAAATAACAAATTCCATTTGAGTGAAATTATAAACGAAGACTGACAACTCTACTTCATCAGCAGTAACCTAAGATGACTCATATAAGCAAATTTGAAAGGTAAAATAAAGCAGATACAATATAGAAACTAAACTTTAAACCACAGAGAATCAGTTAGAAGCTACAAACATACTGAGAGCTCAACACCTGAGCAAACCCTATATGCAAACGGAAATGATGTACGTGTTTATTTGTATATAGCGTTTCCCACAGGTTGAGAGTTAACTTGTGGTGGTGGGTGGTGCATGATGTGACGGCGCGGCACGTTATGCTGGGTTCAGTAATAAACTAGTCGAATGAAGAGGAAAACCATGACTAGCCTAAATAACATTATCACATAATTTAGAAAGAAATAACTATTAACATATTAAACAAATTACACTAAAAGATGATACAGATGAAAATTTTGCAACACTATTCTGCAATTTCAAGGTAGTTATTAGGGCTGCACGATATGAGGAAAATATGCAATATGCCCTAAGGTTGTTGAATATCACCATAATGATATTACTTGTGATAAACAGATTTTAAAGTGTACTCAGTTCTGCCTTTCTGCTGCTTTCAGTATTCTGCTAAAATACAACACATTGCTTGTTGAATTGCACAATTGCACAATTAAATCAGTTGTTTTTGCCTAGGGTTTGACTAGGGCTATTTTAAGTTAATTCTTGTTCATTTTGTTGGTTAGATCGTTTGTTTTTTAAGTGTATTAATCCGTGTTTTGGGGATCTTAAACATACTTCTTTCTTTACCAAATAATCATTAACTTATTTTGATAATAATAAATAGGTAATATATATAGATATACAAGGTTCCCAAACCATGCAGTCATTCCATAGTTGATTACACTCTTCAAAACAGTCTGATAAAAACACATTCAATCATTTGTCATTTATCAAACAAGAATCTGGTCAGAAACAAAAGCTAGTGTTTAAAAATAGCAAGAAGAAGGCACATTCCCATTTAATAGAACTTCTTATACGATAATAAAAAACTTCTTGCAAAGATGTGCAGGAGGCTTCATATAGAACTATCAAACACTACTCCTGGTCACATGAATAAGTCCTTGTTAAACTTTAAACTACAAGTGATCCTGAGATACTTTGTAAATGGACATTTTTCAAAACCAACAAGCATAAAGTTTACATCATTAGCAACAAAGTGCTTTATACAGTACAGGCAACATTCACCCCATTAACACACATTCCTACTCTAGCTACTATACATGGTGCCACCTGCTCATGAGATAAACATTCACACACATTTAAACACCAATGGCACACCCATCAGGAGCAATTTGGGGTTCAGTGACTTGCCCAAGGACACTTTGACATGTAGACTGCAGAGGCCAGGGATCAATATTAGTTTAGATTTTCACCTGTGTGGGTTCTCATATGCCTTATTAACACAAGTCTCACAGTATCTTTGCCGGCAGGTCTTGCAAACGTACAGCTTCTCACCTGTATGGGTTCTCATTAGGGGTGGTACGGTTCATGAAAAAACACCCGAACCGCTCGGTTCGCTAGTCTCGGTTCGGAGCGTGTGTGTACCACACGGTTCGTCAGTACACTGTTAATGTGCACTAACCTCTTACTGCCGTAGTGCCCACTTTCGACACCTATGTTAAAACACTTACTGGAAATGACGAGCGGGATGGGCGTGAGAAACGCAACCCATGGCAGCTGATTGGACGATTGCGTCACATGGGTCTGGCTGGTCCCTAATTTCAAAAGAGACTGTCATGGCGGCTCGTTCAGAATACGATCTCATATTGTACTAAAATAGTTCACCGAAACGTGTTTCTGAAAACATTTTAAGCGAGAAATAGGCTGTGCAGTTGCTGAATCTGTCTTCATTTCAGATCGACAAAGGTCAGTTTAAAAGATTTTCGTCAGATTTGGAGAGACACCGAGCCGACCGCTCCTCAAGTGGAGCGGGGTGCCGCTGCAGGTCACGTCACGTCACATGCAGAAATGTCAAGTGGGAGAGAGGCTGCCCAGAGCTGGAGGATGCGCCAGCGTCGTTTATAGTCTGGTGTGTGGGAACATTTTGGATTTCACGTTACCTATGATGAAATAAAACAATATAGTACTGCCACTGTGTGCATGTTTTGTGCAACATGCATTCAATATGCTAATTGTAGCTATATGCTGAAGTATATTCTGGAGTGTTAAAGATTAAAAGAAAAAATAACAAGAACCGTACTGAACCGAAAACCGTGACCCTAAAACCGTGATACGAACCGAACCGTGGGTTTTGTGAACCGTACCACCCCTAGTTCTCATGTGGACCAACAAGCCACTATTCTGTCCAAAATCTTTTCTACGTTTTGCAAGAAAACAGCTTCTCACCTGTGTGAATTCTCATATGCCTCTTCAATGCTGAATCAACAAAGAATCTTTTCACACAGGTCTTGCAAACGTACGGCTTTTCACTTGTGTGGACTCTCATATGCTTAAATAAGCCTGAAGGGTCACAGAATCTTTTCCTGCAGATCTTGCAAATGTATGGCTTCTCACCTGTGTGGGTTCTCACGTGTACCAACAATGCACTATTTTGTCGAAAATGTTTTCCACATGTTTTGCAAGAATATGGCTTCTCACCTGTGTGGGTTCTCATGTGGACCAGCAAGGCACTATATTGCCGGAAATCTTTTTGACACGTTTTGCAAAAATAGGGCTTCTCACCTGTGTGGGTTCTCATGTGGGCCAACAATGTACTATTATGTCTGAAACCTTTTTCACATGTTTTGCAAGCATACGGCTTCTCATCTGTGTGGATTCTCATGTGGTCTTTAAATTCATCATATCGTCCGAAATCTTTTTCACATGTTTTGCAAGAATATTGCTTCTTACCGGTGTGGATTTTCATATGCCTTATTAATGCTGAGACATCACAGAATGTTTTAAGGCAGATCTTGCAAACGTACGGCCTCTCACCTGTGTGGGTTCTCATGTGAATTTCCAAGTGATTTTTACGTCCAAAATCTTTTCCACATGTATTGCAAGAATATGGCTTCTCACCTGTGTGGACTCTCAAGTGTCTTTGAAATGCTGAATTATACTTAAAGTCTTTCCCACATGTGTCACATATGAAAGACTTTTTACCTGTTTGAGTATTACAGTGGATCTCTGACAAGTTAGTGTTGTTTACATTATTACTGTGACTACTGCTCTTGTGATGTCTCTTTTTTGGTTCTAGCTCTGCATTTCGTGATGATCCTGAGTCTCCATGCTTGCCTCCTTTCTGATCTTGGCTCTCAGCATCATTAGAGAGGAGCTGGTGGTCACTGTTTGCTTCTGATACCACAGAGGTTATAACTGGCATGTTGGCTACAGACTCTTTCTCTGCTGCACTTAGAATGTCATCAGGATTGAAGGTCAGAGTCTGACCTTCACTGTGGTCACGTTCAGTCTCCTGCTTCAGTACAAGCTGCTCTCCCTCCTGACTGGTGCACAGTTCCTCCTGTTCCTCTTTAATCTGTGAAAGCTCTGGGTCCTCTTGGTCAGCGAGAATCTCCTCCTCCTTACAGACATGCTGTGGGAGCTCTGGAAGGACAGAGAACAAAAGAAATAGGTAAGACTGTTATTATAAAAACAACTAGAACACTTGTTCTCTTTTTCTTGGGACCACAGACTGTTAAAAAATAATAGACAGAGCTTCCGGGTCTAGGGTCTCCTTTATAAAACTGTGCGTAGGATCCTTACTGTAAGTGTATGTATGCCCAAAAGCCAAAAATGGCATACGGCAAAATAAATTTGATTTATAAAACAGTGTAAGCAATGTTCCCTTTATAAATCACAGATTACCCACAAGTGTGTGTACGTGAATCAGCCTTTTATCCTGCCCTGTACACGCCCATTTTTCACCATAAATAGTCAGTGCAAAGCACCTCATGAATGCTGATCAGTATGTTAAAGGAACACGCCTGTTGTGGTTTTGGACATTTCTGTTGCCTGTTATTATTTCTGTATGTTTCCTGTTGCGTTTATTGTATTCTGTGGTCTGTGTATATTTAGTTGTGTATAGTTCTGTTCCCTGTTTTATATTATGTTCCGTTTCCTGTTTTTATTTTGATAGTCTGTTTTCTGTCTTGTCATGTCTAGTTTTACTTCCTGTGTTTTCCCACCTGTGTGATTGTCTGATGTGCTCCACCTGTTCTCCAGCCCTGGTGTCACCTGTCTTGTGTTTTCTCATCACCTAGTTTATTTAGCCCCTGTGTTTCCTTTGTCTGTTGTCAGATCATTTTGTGTCTGCTTGTGTGTTGCCCATCAGTTTGTGTCCTGGGGCCTGTTGCACAAAACCAGGATAAGGGATTAAGCCGGGATATTCAAGTTATCCTGGATGAATTTAGCTTTTATTTGGTTGCACAAAAGCAGGTTGAATTAAACCCAGCCAAGTAACCATGGCGATTTATTCTTTGCAGCTAGCCTGCTCCAGAGCAGGCTAAGATTGATCCTGGAGTCGGGTGTTAAATCAGCTGCCGCTCTGTTCCGAAATAAACAGGTTTAACGTTTAAGTTATTCCGTTGTCTTCTGAATGTATTACACTTTATTTTTATTAACATGCATTACTTGTCACTATTGCTGTCATGAGTTTGATTTAAATCCTACTATTGCAGTTGTTTAGATGGTAAGAAATGGTTGCACTGGCACCCGGAGAAAATGTGGGACGACTGCTCTCCCCGTGAAATTTGCCCCGTGCAACGTGGAGAGGCGGGGGGAGGCAGGGGGATCCTCCCACACCGTGCAGCGGTGGAGACTTTTAGCATCAATAACGACGACAATGGCACCTGACCAAACGTCCGTATTTTACAAGATGGGAGTGAGAATGTGTTCAAAGCTTCTTAATCATTTTATTTTGGTGCTGTCACTTGTCATCTTCGAGCTTGGGAGTGAGAATAAAGAAACATGAATAATAATAGGCTACATTGTTTTACAGATATGCTTACAGTGTGTATTGAAGTCACTTACTTATTTTTCTAGTTTTTGCCCTGTCATGTTTGTTCTGTATGATCATTAATTGTAGAAAGATATTTAGAATTAGACATAGCTCATAGAGATTTGTGCACATGGTTGTAAAACATTCTCCCATTATGAATAAGGGTTTGAAATTAAGCCTAGTCCTTATGGTAAATTTCCCTAGGAACATTAATTCCCTCTGCTCACTTTTATGGCAAAGTAGGCTAAATAATAATACATTTAATTTATATAATGCTTTACATGGTAAGCTAAAAGACACTTTACAGTAAAACCAGCAATTTAGCACATAAAAACAGATACAGCAATAAAACCAACACATAAAACAAGCATATTAAAGCAATTAAAACAGAATGTACAACTTTATAAAAATGTGGAGTGACTAGTAAGTAGTTTTTTTTAAATCCATATGCATTCAGTCGGTCCACTATTGTCTGTCAGGCTTTTTCTCTCCGTTTGATAACAACAGCCGTATTTCCCTTTTCTGCATATTATATGCTTCACCTCCTCATAACTTTCCATAATTAGTTGCTGCTCAGCGGGTGAAACATGTGCCGCACACGTATTCTCCATTTCTGCATCAGTAAATCTGTGTTCGATACCATGGTCTATTTAAGAAAGCCGTGAACGTGCACTTATCCCAGCTATGTACACCTGGCTTGACATAGCTTCACCGTCTGATCCTGGCTCGGCAAACGTGCAACCGATTAAGCCACGATGAGCGGATCACACTAAGTCAAGCTGCGCTTTTTCATTTATCCTGGATATCTTCATTCAACTTTTGTGCAACAGGCCCCTGGTCCTGTCAGCGTGTTTTAGCCTGTTAACGTTGTTTTTTATTTCTCCCTGCGTGATTTTGTAAGTTTTCCCTCTGAGTTTTTTTCGTGTGCTTTTTCCAGTCTCTGTGCTGCCGTTTTTTGTTATAATAAATCCTCAAGCTCAAACCATCTCCTGCCTGCCTCTCCCTGTGTTTGGGTCCACTATCTTCTGCTAATTGTAACAGATGTAACATGTCGGTCCGACCTACTCCTGCCCCTTGTGTCCTGTCGGCGGTCAGGCCGACTCCTGCCCCTCGTGCCCTGTCGGTGGTCAGTTGCGTCACAGTGTGTACAAATAACAAGGTGACATGAGACACAGCCATCTTCTAACGTATATAAACTGGGAACTAGTCTCAGAAAGTCAAAGTTGGTGCCACTTCTGCTACTTGGGCGGAGTGATATGCTTGCAGCACCTGAGAAGCCCCGAGCAGAGAGTAGCAATGCTTCGCCTTTCTGAGAATATATGTAGTTCCCAGTTATTTGTACACACTGTGACTATACAAATCACAACATGTAAAATGGAACATGTTGGCGTTATTTTGTCACTTATTCGGAGCAGTATGCTAGTTGGAACCGGTTACCTCCGGGATCTGTGCTAGGCTAAGCTACCGGTGGGGCCGTCGGACAGAGATACAACACGCACAGAGATGAGAAGGGTATGTATGGACGTATCTAAGTCTGGGTATTATGGTGAATAAGTTGAAGTCCCAATAAGTCAGCGTGTTCCTTTAATGACCCTGGCAGTTTTCTTTATTTACGCCGAATCATGACGACTGGCGCGGAAAAAAGCAAAAAACTTCTCAGAAGTTCGGGAAATGCTGCAAATTGAATTATAATTTCTGCCTGTTCTAGCACAGTGTAGGTAAACCTGATCTGACCTGACTACCTATATTAATAATACCATCTAAAACGGCAGGCATTACGGCACTCTGGGACAGCTTCGATATACCAAACCTATAGGATAAGATTTAAAGGTACAATATGTAACATTTCTGCTTTAAAATGTCTAAAAATGACCATACCTATGTTATATATTTTTATGAGTTGTGTTCTTACACTATCCCAAATTTTTCCATCAAATGTCAAACCCAGAGAAATCGGTTATTTTATTTTCAGACACGGCACGTTTCCTTTAGTCGCCCGTCAGTGGCGTCATATAACCTTTCACCCTCCAGTTACTCTAACTTCAGTCAGAACACTGGCACCAAGATGATACGTTCAGGAGTAATTGTAAATCATACAATGTCACAGAAAAAAAATGCTTGTAACCGTAATACTGCTTTTTTTTGCCATTCAGCATCATTTTGTGATTAATTACATCCCACTTTTTATCACAGTAATACAACAGAGATCTTATCTATTTTGAAAGTTCAATATCGATACCAGCTTGACGTTACTACAATGTGCTAATGTTGATGCTAAAGCTTTGTGGGTAACATTATGAGGTTACAACATCGTTCAACACACTAATACAGTTATTTTTAGTATGACTGTTTCGACCACAGCTAACAGGACTGAGCTAACCCACGAATAACTTCACTAGTAATGTTAACGTTAGCTGTAGATAGACGATTAATCTAATGCTAATTTAGCCAAAGTAGCACACCCCGGTCTGTCTGCCTCACTCCCCCGGCGCAGAGAGACTCAGTCGGGACGACAGCTGACAACAGCCCCGGGACATATAGCTAGCTAGTCACCGTTAGCCCACAGTCAGCTATCAGCCAGCTACTTCCATTACAGCAACCCCCGGCCAGAACTTATCTC
The DNA here is from genome assembly GCA_025617405.1 of Perca schrenkii. Taxonomy (NCBI): domain Eukaryota; kingdom Metazoa; phylum Chordata; class Actinopteri; order Perciformes; family Percidae; genus Perca; species Perca schrenkii. The sequence continues at coordinate 23,977 of JABUOV010000249.1, forward strand.
CAGTGCCTGGTGCTTACGACGCTAACGGCAGTTTAATTAAACATCGGGAAACAGACTATATCAAACCCAGCACCGAGTCACAACGGCGGCCATCCATAGCGGTAGCTAGCTACATCTCCGTAGCGCTACCGGTGTATGTGCCGAAAATCTCCTCCCTGCCGAATTTCGCCCCCCTTCGCGTTTAGCTGTCTTTACGGTTAGCTAAATTAACCCGACAAAAGGTGGGTTAAGCACCAAAATGAAAAGTTAAGATTACTGAAAAGTGAAGGGGAGATAATTCCGGACATCTGGGAGATGTTCGGCTGCTGCACAACAGGCATCGAACGTCCTGGCTCGCGATCGCGGAGATTCCCCCGACAATCCCCACCCACACCCGTCTCTCAGCCTCGTTTAGTAGCTGGCTAGCGTTACAACAAACCCCGTCCGCCCCGGTGTTGAAACCATCCAAAAGGTGACATTGATATGTGAAATATTTTGTGTTTTAGCTGCTGGCTACTGTTAGCTTGCTGGCTCACTAGCTAACTGGTCAGCTACAAATAAAAATCTAATCAAGAAAAACGTAATTATGTTGGGGAAACTGCAGCTATTTTATTACAATAACATGAATAAACTTTAACGGGTAAACTCGTCCGTGAACTGATGCATTCTAACCATAGACAGTATATAATGGACCAATAGACCCCGTTGCTCTGGACGGAGACCAGTGAAGGCTATTAGAAGCACTTTTCCGGTGATGGCCAGCTTTACTGCGCAGCCTCCAACTGAGAGAATGTGACGTGAGCAACGTGTCTGAAAGTTGTAAGTGTTCTGGTAGCTGTGCCAAGAGAAATCTCAATCATTCCCAATCTTACAGATACGGAGAGTGTAGGTGTATGTAAGGAGATAACATGGGCACAGGCTAATTATTGCTAACTAACATGCTAGTTAACATTAGTAATTAAACCTAAACAGCTCATGTAAGTCGAAACTGCCTGCAAGCTTCTCCTGTACTATACGGTAATTCCTCTACTATGCGACAGTAAGTCACTTGGTTATGACACAATCGTTAGCTTATTTTTACAAAAACGTCTGCTACGGAGCCATAACGTGAGGTACAAGGTAATGAAGCCTTTTATACATTGTCGTGTTTCTTTGGAACTAAACAATGGACAAATAGAGTCATCAAAAGTCCAGTTTTACCGTCCATTGTTTTGGTTGAGAGACCCCTAGCGGCAGAAAGTTACATATTGTACGTTTAACAGAACTAAATATTATATCCAAATAAGCCTTAGTGTTAAAGTTAAATTATATTGTATATAATATTTATAAAAAAAAACACTTAGCAGACTGCCATTTCCCTCTGGAAACAGCCAGTGGCCCCCAGAGTGGCGAGGACCTGTATTTGGATCGGGATGTCACGGTTCCGGCGGATTGCCCTCTCTACTGTACCTATTTCAGTACATACTGTAGATCCAAGATCACAGCTTTAGGGAATTTAAATCGGCATATAAGACAGTTATCGTCGTGGTCCCTGAAGTCTCTTTCTTTCCTGATTCTTCCATTGCCACGGTCCTCCTGCAGTGCCAGCAGTGCCATCATGCAGCATTATGCACGGAGGGTCACCGCATTATTTATATGTTTACAACAATTTGTGATTGTTAACACCTTGCCAAAATAACAGCAGCAAATAGTGGTATCCACCACTCAGAGATAATATTTGAAGACGAAAGCCTAATAGCACTAGGACTGCAAGAACGAATCGATAAAATTTGATTATTAAAAAAGTTGGCAACGAATTTCATTATCGATTCGTTGTGTCGCACAACTATTACGCCACTCAGTCGCGGAGATAAAAAAAATTTAGTTGAGCGCAGAGTTTTTTTTTTTATCCAATTCATTGAAAGAAAAATTGACAGATTATTAAAATAATCGTTAGTTGCAGCAATAGCAAACACACTTTTCTTCATGCAGGTTTTGTCACCAACAGTATTCCATGAGTCAGGCCATATCCTCCTCCTGCGCTCCATAGCAGATGATGTGACAGCGCTGATTAAATATTAAGAACAAATGTTTATTTAAGATTTGAGTTTGATTTTACAAGGTGTTTATGGAACAATTATCACTCGCAAATATATCACAAGCGCAAATAACACTGCTGGATTTATCGTCATGATAACGTGGATGATATGTAGTGATAAAAATATGCGTGAGGCATCAATACTTGAAAATATTATGAGTAATACTTTATGCAGTCTGACTTCAGTTCACCACCTCACCATCTGCGTCGCCAATTGCCACTGTCTCCAAAATTTCATCACAGTTTTAAATAAAGTCAGTCATGAAGGATAATATATAAAGTGCTATACATGTTAGTGGTTCTAACAATGGCAGACTGGTCAAAGACCAATACACCTTTAATTATTTTAGTCGATTTATTTCTTTTTGTATTCTTTAAACCTACATTGTGTAATTTTTTGAGTTGATTCTTAGCAAAAAAACATTTGTTCTTTCACAAATATGTACTCATCCATGTGTAATTACTTCCACCAACTAATCAAAGTATTCTCCTAAGCGTAGCATATGACATTCAGAATCATTCAGAATACATAGAAGTGACTCGCTCGAATGACGGCAACCATGTAGCGCCTCCATCTTTAAAATACATTAGCCAAAAGGGACATACCTACGCATTTCGCCCTCTTACACCTATTGGTAAGCAAGGGGGAGATTACTCGCCAGGGAGGCGAAAAAGAGAATTAAAATGACGACAGGCAAAGCAACAACACCAAAGTTAATATTGGAGTGGCTAGAATAGAGAGAGCTAATTTCAGGTTCGGCCACCATAAGAGGAAGAGCTAGAAAGTAATATTCAGTTGGTTGTCCATACAATTTCACCGCTAGATGGGAGAAATTCTTACACAATGTAGCTTTAACAAAAGATAATGTATGTTCCTCTACCATATGCATTTAATTTAGCATTCTTTCACAAAGTGTGTTCTCTCCAGTGAACTGCCATTTGGAGGATTGTACAATTATAAAAAACTATCCTAATTGTACAATCCTTCCTAATTATAATCTTAGTTCACTTGACAAGTAATTATATAGTTGAGGCTACTGTACATACTGAAACAACAGGGAGGACACCTTAATGGCTTTTGACCTTATATTTTGCGGGGAGGGGGGAATAACTGATGAATACACTGTGTTACAGTCATTGTTTAGTGTGCATAAAATGTATCACTTATTTATCTTTATAGTTTCTAGATTTCAGAGTCTAATTTCTTCAGTGTCTTTTCTATGTCCATATATAGGCCTACGAGGAAGCAAAGCATATAATATGAAAAGAAGGAAACTCTGCCTCTGTTAAAAAAGGGTATATACAGAAATCCTGGAGATAAATTCAATACCTTTTAATACCTTCTCAATATTTTTTAAAAACCAACAGCCATTAAGTTGCAGGTTTATACGGCAACACGTTTTCTAACCATTAAACAGAGTTTGAGATTTATAAAAAATACACCCTCTAGGCCAATAGAACAACGCAGATAGGGAAAGTCAACAGAATAGATTAGACTCACTGACTTTAGATACATCTTGCAACCCTAACCCATCTTGCATTCATTTCACCTTTAGAATAAAATTAATAGATGAAATAAAATGATAAATTAAAGCAGTTCAAAGAAACAAGCATTCGCTGATGCCATTATAACCACTTAAAACTAAGTGAACCTTTTTCTGTATGTACAGACACGCAAATGAGTACACATAGAAAATATTCCATGAGGCAAGTGAAATACAAGAAAACAGACATTCATACAGACATGCATGCCATTATAACCATTTGAAACTAAGTTAACCTGTGATCGACATGGTAAGTGCTTCAATTGAATTCAGAATCAGAATCAGAATCAGAAATCAGAATCAGAAAAGCTTTATTGCCAAGTACATTTTTTACACATACAAGGAATTTGTTTTGGTGTCGTAGGTGCATGTCACACATTATCTAAAATAAGTTAAACAAACAGGTTAACAGAACAGACAATATAAGTATAAATATATAAATATATGTGTATATGTACACACACAGGATGTAACATAATAAAATAAGAGTAACAGTTAAGATAAAAAAGAGCAGATTAAGTACAGTGGCATGTAGAGCCAGAGGTGGGTGTGGAGAGAGTCAGGGTGGATTCCGGGCCTTGTTAATAAGGCTAGTGGCGGAGGGGAAAAAGCTGTCCTTGTGACGTGAGGTCTTGGTCCTGATGGACCTCAGCCTCCCTGCCAGAGGGGAGTAGCTCAAAGAGTTTGTGTCCGGGGGTGGGAGGGGGTCAGCCACAATCTTTCCGGCACGCTTCAGAGTCCTGGTGGCGTAAAGGTCCTGGAGCGGTGGGAGATTGCAGCCAATCACCTTCTCAGCTGACCGAATGACACGCTGCAGTCTGCCCTTGTCCTTGGCAGTGGCAGCAGCGTACCAGATGGTGATGGAGGATGTGAGGATGGACTCAATGATGGCTGTGTAGAAGTGCACCATCATTGTCTTTGGCAGGCTGAATTTCTTCAGCTGCCGCAGGAAGTACATCCTCTGTTGTGCTTTCTTGACGAGGGAGCTGATGTTCAGCTCCCACTTGAGGTCTTGGGAGATGGTAGTTCCCAGGAAGCGGAAAGACTCCACAATGTTAATTGTGGAGTCACTGAGTGTGATAGGGGCAGGTGGGGCAGAATTCTTCCTGAAGTCCACAACCATCTCCACTGTCTTTAGAGCGTTGAGCTCTAGGTTGTTTTGCTTGCACCAGGTCACCAGGTGGTCAGCCTCCGACCTGTGGCGGACTCGTCTCCATCAGAGATGAGTCCGATGAGGGAAGGTGTCGTCCGCGAACTTTAGAAGCTTGACAGACTGGTGACTGGAAGTGCAGCTGTTGGTGTACAGGGAGAAGAGTAGAGGAGAAAGAACACAGCCCTGAGGGGATCCGGTGCTGATGGTCTGTGAGTCGGAGATGTCTTTCCCCAGCTTCACATGCTGCTTCCTGTCAGACAGGAAGTCAGTGATCCACCTGCAGGTGGAGTCAGGCACACCAAGCTGGGAGAGCTTCTCCTGGAGCAGAGCTGGGATGATGGTGTTGAAGGCAGAGCTGAAGTCCACAAACAGGATCCTGGCGTAGGTTCCTGCAGAGTCCAGGTGCCGGAGGATGTAGTGGAGGGCCAGGTTGACTGCATCATCTACAGACCTATTGGCTCTGTAGGCAAACTGCAGGGGGTCCAGGAGGGTGTCGGTGATGGCTTTTAGGTGTGAAAGCACAAGGCGCTCAAAGGACTTCATAACCACAGAGGTCAGGGCGACGGGTCTGAAGTCATTAAGTCCTGTGGTCCTTGGCTTCTTGGGAACGGGGATGATTGTTGAGGTCTTGAAGCAGGCTGGCACGTGACATGTCTCCAGCGAGGTGTTGAAAATGTCTGTGAACACCGGAGACAGCTGGTCAGCGCAGTGCTTCAAGCTGGATGGGGAGACAGCATCCGGTCCAGCAGCTTTCCTGGGGTTCTGTCTCCTGAACAGTCTGTTGACGTCTTTCTCATTGATGGAGAGAGTCGTCGCTGAGGTGGGTGGGGAGGTGGAGGGGGGGACCTTTAAGGTGGGGGAGGTGGAGGTGATGCACTGTAGCTGTAGCTGTTGGGAGGTGTCGCGGGGGATGGAATCAGGGAAGACCCTTTGTTGGGAGGTGTTGAGGGGGATGGTTACAGGACCGACCCTTTGTCCTTCAAAGCGACAGTAGAACTCATTAAGTTTGTTGGCTAGGCGTCGGTCGTTGGTGGAGTGGGAGACTTTAGGCTTGAAGCTGGTGATCTGTTTAAGCCCTCTCCAGACAGAAGCAGAGTTGTTTGCTGAGAACTGGTTTCGGAGTTTCTCAGAGTACCGTTTTTTAGCCTCTTTTACCGCCTTGCTAAACTTGTACTTTGCTACTTTAAGTCTGTTTTTGTCTCCACTCCTGAACGCCTCTGCCTTGTCCAACCTTAGCCTTCTGAGTTTGGCTGTGAACCAGGGTTTGTCATTGTTGAAACTCACCCTGGTGCATGATGGAACACAGCAGTCCTCACAGAAGCTGATGTATGACGTCACAGCCTCTGTGTACTCATCAAGACTGTTGGTAGCAGTCCTGAACACATCCCAGTCAGTAGAGTCCAAGCACGTCTGTAGATCCTCCACAGCTACACTGGTCCACTTCCTTGATGTCCTCACAACAGGTTTGCAGAGCTTTAGTTTCTGCCTGTAGGTGGGGGATCAGGTGGACCATGACATGGTCAGAGTGTCCAAGTGCAGCACGGGGGACGGCGTGAAAAGCATCCCTGACTGTGGTGTAACAGTGATCCAGAATGTTCTCCTCTCTAGTCGGGCATTTAATATGCTGTCTGTATTTAGGTAGTACATGAGTGAGGTTTCCTTTGTTAAAGTCACCAAGGACAATAACTAGGGAGTCCGGGTTGGTCCGCTCCACACATAGTATCTGGTCGGCAAGCATGCGCTGTGCGACCTGCACGTTGGCCTGCGGCGGGATGTAAACACCGACCAGAATGAATGAATGGAACTCACGGGGTGAATAAAAAGGCTTACAGTTTATGATGTAAGATTCCAGTTCAGGAGAACAATACTGTTGGATCACTGTCACGTCGTTGCACCACCCGCTATTGATGTAGAAACAGATTCCTCCACCTTTAGTTTTGCCGGAGAGGTCCGTGTCTCTGTCCGCTCTGTAGAGTTGGAAGCCTGCCAGCTGCAGCGCAGAGTCCGGTATTAATCCACAGAGCCACGTCTCCGTGAAGCACAAAACAGCAGATGAAGAAAAGTCCCTGTTTCCAACCAACAGCAGTTGTAATTCCTCCAGTTTGTTGGGCAGTGAGCGCACGTTAGAGAGAAATGTGCCCGGTAACGGTGTGCGTAATCCTCGCTGGCGGAGACGCACCAGCGCACCAGCCCGTTTCCCTCTCCTCCGGCGTTTCACTGCGTGAGCAAAGGTGAGCGCACCTTTGACTAGAATGTCCACAATTTCCAGTGAAGGGAGAAGAAAAGTAGGAAATAAATCCTCTGGCGTTGTTCCCCTGATGTTAAAGAGCTCTTCTCTGGAGAAAGCGATCCGGGTATCATCGCAAAAAACAAAGTTAAAACACAAAACAAAACAAAACAACACGCACAAACACACCGAGTCGACCGTCTGCGGCGCCATCTTGGTAAATTGCTTTTTATTCCCCACTAGGGGTGCATACCACTCAAAACCAACATGAAAAACTTAGCTAGTAATGTTCACTCAGCGTTTTGTTTTGTTGTTAAACTGTATGTAAAATGAGCGGTGACGTTAATCACCGGTTTCAGGTAATGGCACCGCCTATTTGCTGGATGGTTTTAAGCCAGCGGTCAGTAGCTAACGTTAGCAGATAAGCCCTTTGACAGCGAAGTTATTGTTCATATTTTAGCACAATCAATGAAAGTGTGATGTGAGATGCTAAAAAGAATCTACACACTGTTTTCAGGTAACGTTACTTTTTGACGTTCAACACCCCCACCCCCGCTGCTGAAAACAATTCTAGAGGAAACCCTGTCATCCATCACAGCATCTACATCCAGAGCTAGGAGTACATAGTATATTTTTTCAGAACTTGTTCAAATAAATTATTTAAAAGCAATAACACTTCCACACTGTTAAGAGAATGCACAAAACCACCTTGCACACTGAGACCGCTAACACGTCATTAATCAATCTGAATAACCTATCCACCTCTACTGTCCCTATACAATATTTTCTTACCATGCTGAGATGCCACCTGCCAACTGCCTGCCCTGGGGGAATGTTTGCACTATACTCTTCATCTGTGTGATGCACCACTCAGGATCTCTGTTCATCTTTGTGGGATACAAACAACTTGACACTTCGGTAAAGTTAGACAGAAATTGGCAGATTCGCAAGATTTGCGTGTTTGCGCTTCAATAAATCTTAGATGAAACGTGTTACTTACACAATAGGCAGCTCTATCTAACCGTAGGAAGGTAGACAACAAGCTACAACCCGGTTTCCATCCGAAAGAACCGTCTACTTATGTGGATGAATACAATGCATCCAGGGTTCGAAATGACTTAGGACTCTTGGGGGGTCCCCTAAAATGTAATTATAAAAAATACTGAAGACTACCTTGCTACACTATATACTGCAGGCAAAATTATATTGACATATTTTGAAGGTGGGATAATGGTCTTGGGATATTTTTCATGGTTTGGGCTAGTCCAGTATTGTAGTGGTGTCTGGAGAAGTGGATTGGCTATAATCTAACAGGTAACCCTCTAATTCTGGAGCAACAAAGTTACAGCACCTTATATAAATCCCTGACATGACAAAGTGGATAACAGGTCATTCTTTCCTTGAGCAAGGAAGTTAACTAAGTTACCTAAATCGACCAGGTGTACTCATTATCGTGATCTTTCTTTTTCCTCTTTCTCTCTCCATGATGCAGGATTCTAAATTAAGAAAAAATAATATTAGCTTCCTATATAGCTTACCAAGCGCTCATGTACACTTGTTCATGCTGAAATTACATTCACTTTAAATCAACTCACAGACTTGAATTAAGTCCTCGCTATCTTTCGTAATCACCGACTGGACAATTAGGTTGTTATGCTAGCTTTGAATAACAAGTCTAACTGCTATATGTCTGCTGTTAGCTGGCAGATTATTTGGCTTCATACCTATGCTTCATACACATACAGCTAGCAAGAAACGTTGACAAACGCACTCTTCTAATCATTACGTTACACTGGGTATCTAAGTTAGTTAATGCAACTTTTGATATAGGAACACCAACTCCAAATATTTTACTATAATAAACAGTGACGGACTGGTAATCTGGCATTAGGGCAGATACGGGGCCGCGGGCCCTCATGGGCCGTTTGGGCCGGCCGGCCAATCAGAGAGCCGCATTATTGTCACAGCCACGCGGCCACTTCATTGTAAACTGCGGCCCATATAATTTCCCTCAGCACCCTTTCAAGCATCAATAACAAAGTTATTTTGCTAAATGATGGCCAAACGTATCCAAATGCCTAACACTTAATAGTTATGTAATCTGATTAGTATTTATACCACACATGAGTCTCTCAATATCACAGTCATGGTTACCCTCTACAGTCATGAACTTTTACATCAGTCTGTATTGTTTTGTAGCAAAATTACTTATTCAGATCAGATGTTCAAAACGTAAACGTGCATGGTTTGAAATAAACAAATCTCTACCTGCATTTCTTTTATTTGAATATTTTTTTGCTAAAGTTAAAATGAAGCAATGCCTTCTGGGAATTTCAAGACCGAATCAAGTAGAGCCGAGTAGACCGCGTCTGCGTCTTTATGTGTCTATGATCTGCGTCAGGTGGTGGTTGGAAGTTGTTGACAAAAAAATTAATCAAGGCATCAAGCGACACAAGGGGGGGCAGAGAAAAAGAGAGAGAAATATAAGAGAGCACTGTTGGCTGACGTTGAAAAATGCTGCAAACTGACTGATTTGTTTTTAAACTCAAGTGCAGCTTCAGCTAGCATTAGCGCTAATACAGCTAGCATGTTAGCAACACAGCTGAGCCAGCACACCAGGGAGAGAAACAGGACAGTGAAGAATGTGAGGAAGAGGAAGAACAAAACGAGCAAGAGCAGGATGAAGAGATAGACATGGATAACGAATCTATGGAACTAACCGTTGGAACTAACTAACACAGAACAACAAGCGTGCTGTGGGTCTTGAATGTGGATTACCAGAAGTAACAGAGATGGAGACCAAAGCTGCAGGAGGGAGTGTAGGTACAGTAAGTTTGACTACTTCAGAATATTATATTATGGAGCGGCTGGCTCTGATGATTTATTCTTTTTTTTTTTATAAGTCTATGTTTTGGTGCAGTTGTTTATAGGGAGTTTACGTTCACCATCACTGGGGCTATCAAAAGTGCGTGTTCTTTCCGTGCGTCAAAAGTTCTATCTATAATAACAAGCTTAGACTGTACCATAGACTGTACTGTATGCGCCTGAGGACCACAACAACAATCTGTGATGCTATTAGCTGCCCTGATTGCTGCCCAATCGCGCTAGGAAATAAATAAATTATTGTTATAAATATAAAACGTCACTAAAGACCTATAATTTTCACAATCATTTTTAATATTAAAAATATTTGTCGGGGACCCCCCAAAATCTAAAAATAAATTCTTATAGGGGGTCCCTAATGACTTATGGGGGTCCGGGACCCCCCCAGACCCACCTCATTTCGAACCCTGAATGCATCCCTGTGAGCGTTATGCTTTCAGCCGAGCGTCTAGGGACCGTCTGCAAAGTGCAAAACCAAAAGTGGATACAAAGATAAAATTCAACAGCTTCAGTGTTATTGAGTCTAGCTCTTCCAAAATCATTCCACACATCTAGGGCGTCCCTCTGAACATACTACACCTGCTAAGTTTTGAGAATCTGGCTCAGCCTATTTTTATGAATTTCTATTGTGAAAAAATTCAATACCATACTCAGAGCTGAGATTATTGTCTGTGTGAAAATTAACATTGTGGATGTGTTCATTATGAATGAATGTGATATTGAGCATGTGTGTGTGTGTATATATACCCAAAAATTTTAGTTAGTATTTTTGAAACGTAATCATCATAGTTCAACTATTAGGTGAGCAGTTATAGTGAGGTAAATATGGAAACACTTCTCTTTGTAATAATTAAAGTTTTACATGTTTTTAGCAATCCATAAAATTATGCATATGATTATTTTTGAAAACTACATGTTGTAGTACAACCAGCAGGGGGGGGTTATATGTGTGTAGAAGTTTTGGTGACATGACTCTTTGTTTATATGACATATATTAAATGTTTTTGGTAAACAATATTCCCCAAAATGATGCATATATGCCTATTTTTAAAAAGTAAGTGCTGTAGTACAACCAGCAGGGGGCTTTGTATGTGTGGAGTAAATTTGGAAGCACTAGGCTCAATAACAGTGAAGCCATTGAATTTTTCCCCAATTAAAATATATTATAAATAGGCTGAGCCAGATTTTCCAAAAATAGCGGGTGTAGTATGTTCAGAGGGAGGCCCTAGATGTGTGGAGTAAATCTGGAAGCACTAGACTCAATAGCATTGACGGTACTGACATTTTTCCCAATAAAAATTCATTAAAAATAGGCTGAGCCAGATTTTCAAAAATTAGAGGGTGTAGTATGTTCAGAGGGAGGCCCTAGATGTGTGGAGTGATTTTGGAAGAGCTAGACTCAATAGCATTGACGGTATTGAGATTTTCCCCAATAAAAATATATTATAAATAGGGTGAGCCAGATTTTCAAAAATTAGCAGGTGTAGTATGTTCAGAGGGAGGCCATAGATGTGTGGAGTGATTTTGGAAGATCTAGACTCAATAGCATTGACAGTATTGAGATTTTTCACAATAAAAATATATTATAAATAGGCTGAGCCAGATTCTCAAACCTTAGCGGCTGTAGTATGTTCAGAGGGAGGCCATAGATGTTTGGAGTGATTTTGGAAGAGACTCAATAGCATTGACGGTATTGAATTCTTCCCCAATAAAAATATATTATAAATAGGGTGAGCCAGATTTTCAAAACTTAGTGGGTGTAGTATGTTCAGAGGGAGGCCCTAGATGTGTGGAGTGATTTTGGAAGAGCTAGACTCAATAGCATTGACGGTATTGACATTTTTCCCAATAAGAATTCATTAAAAATAGGCTGAGCCAGATTTTCAAAAATTAGCAGATGTAGTATGTTCAGAGGGAGGCCCTATATGTGTGGAGTAAATCTGGAAGCACTAGACTCAATAACATTGATGGTATTGAATTTTTTCACAATAGAAATTCATAAAAAAAATAGGCTGAGCCAGATTCTCAAAAAGTGGCAGGTGTAGTATGTTCAGAGGGAGACGCTACATGGGTGGAGTGATTTTGGAAGAGCTAGACTCAATAACATTGACGGTATTGAATTATTTCCAATATAAATTCATTACAAATAGGCTGAGCCATATTTTCAAAAAATAGAGGGTGTAGTATGTTCAGAGGGAGGCCCTAGATGTGTGGAGTGATTTTGGAAGAGGCTCAAAACAGTGAAGCTGTTGAATTTTATCTTTGTATTCACTTTCGGTTTGCACTTTGTAGACTGTCCCTATACGCTCGGCTGAAAGCATAACGCTCACAGGGATGCATTGTATTTATCCACATGCAGACAGTTTTTTCGGATAAAAACCGGGTTGTAGCTTGTTGTCTACCTTCCTACGGTTAGATAGAGCTGCCTATTGTGTAAGTAACACGTTTCATCTAAGATTTATTGAACCGCAAACCCGCGAATCTTGCCAATCTGCCAATTTCTGTCTAACTTTACCAAAGTCTTGAAAACAAAGAAGAGCTGCTGCTGCTGGCTAACAGCGGTCTTTGGAATCGGCTTTGGCCACGACTGTGGAACACTTGGAGTTAAGCTTTTCTTTGTGAAAAGAACAGAGAATGGCACTGAAGTCATTCTTAAAAAAGGAAGATGTGTTTGGAGTTTTGCCGACCTGATACGTAAAAGTTTAATCTATTAACTAGCTCCGCTATCTTCTTCGTTGCTCTGCTTGGTTGTAGCGTGCAGAGGGAATTTGAAAGACAACCGTAATTAATACCTCATAAAATTGCGATTAATACCTTTTTAATGGCCTTCATTTTTACTAATTTGATTTACTACCTTTTAATACTTTTTAAAACCCCACGGACACCCTGGTAGACCAATTAAAATCAAGATATTACTGGACATTTGCGCAGCTAACATCATTACAACAGCTACATTGTAAGCGTAATCCCCGCGAAATTCAAAGTCAAAATGACAGCTGGATGTCCTCCGATATCACAGAGTTGAGGAATTTCTCCAAGCTCGATTTTAATTCAAAAAAGGACTTAATAGCAAGTTAACTGGTGATATCACAATTTAACATGGGCAAGTGCAAGCCTTGAAACAGTAAAGTAGGTTCATCTTTGCCTCACATACCAAAACCTAACTGATGTACAAAAAACATGTATGACCCCACATAACACTTTATTCCGTTTTCGGGGGAAAAATGCGTCATGCGCAAACGTGATCATTCATCATTGTTATTGTGGGCCATCTCATACGAAGAATGTGTAGGCCTATCTCAGAAGAAACAGTCTCTTTCAACCTGTGCCACAACATATCGCCTGAGCTCAATGCTCCTTAAATAATTTAAATAATGTATGCTGTGTTAGAGTTTGAACAGAACCATAGACTGTAAATATTAACAGGATTAGAACATCGCTTTGGATAGAATAATTCGATAGATAACTGGTTAATTCGGAGTAATTAATTCACAGTATCCTGTTGAAGTCCAAACAGTCTTAGTTGTTAGCACAGCCACATAGCCAATCTTTTCTTCCATACCAGTCTGTTTGAAACGATTGGACAAATTTTTGTCCCTTTTGCTGCAGTAGTCCATCTAAGGCTGGCGTAGACCTCCCTCTTGCTATTAAGTCCTTTTTTGAATTAAAATCGAGCTTGGAGAAATTCCTCAACTCTGTGATATCGGAGGACATCCAGCTGTCATTTTGACTTTGAATTTCGCGGGGATTACGCTTACAATGTAGCTGTTGTAATGATGTTAGCTGCGATTAAAAAGGTATTAATCGACATTTTACGAGGTATTAATTTTTTGAATGATTTTTTTGCAAACTATGAGTTGTCCATTTGTTTTATTATGTCTATTTAAGTTGATCTTGTAAAGTTTGTGTGATATTATATCCTATCCTGCATCAAGGATAACATTGTAAGCTATTGGAAATGTAGGGTAAACGTACCCATTAAGCCCAGGCACCATTTAAGCCCACTTGCAACTTTGAAGTCAATTTAAAAAGGTGGCTGTCACACGCTACTCATTATTTCATCCAATCTAACAAGTTCTTAAATACACATCAGTTTTTGTTGAGAACCAATCACATTTGTCAATGTTGAGATATGCCAGCATACATCAGTGCAGTCTCAAGGAGGCTCACATAAAGTTGCCTCAAAACTTTGGTGTTTTGAGACCCCTCAGAAGGAATCTATTTTCAACAATTTACATCCACTAACTTGGTAAGTACATTCATATTATGTAAACTGAGAGATTAATGATTTGATTGTTGTGTATTATCAAGTAGTTTTTTGCCAATTTGTACTATTTGATTTCATTTGGAAAGATGGGTTTTGCTAGTTAGCGTAGCGAGCTAATCTCAAGGTCAAAATATAGCCATACTGATAGATACACTGCCGAAGGATTAAAAATGTTAAGTATGTACGCTAAATGTTTTCTGATTCATTATACATCGATCTACAAATTAAGACACAATAAATGGTTTGGGTGGGCTAAATATTTTTTTAAAATGCCTTTTTTTCAAGGTGGGCTTAAATTGTACAGTGAGCTACAAAGCAGGTAGCGCAAGCTAACTTTGAATGAAAATACCTTGATAATTCTGAAAGTTTGACAACAGAGGGACAACTATGATGGAAAGTTTACAGCATATTTAGGCTCCAGGCATATCTTTATACATTTATTTCATTTTGGTGTTAACATATCATCTTTATTTCCCCGGTAGTCACTGTAGAACCATTTAAGCCCAGTATGTTCCATTTAAGCCCATCTCATGTGTTTCAATAGGAAATTCCTGAAAATTATGAGTTTGATAGGAATTTGATGTAAAGATTTGTAATTTTGTCATTTTTACTGTAATCCTGTGACTTTGATGTTCTTTTACCTTACTGACGTCATTAACAAGAGTACATCACAGATCACACACTGGCCAGAAGTATTGTTATGTAACCTAATTTGCATAATCATTTGTTTACAGTGAGAAAAATGACAACAAAAACGAAGAATTACAGCAGTTGTCCTAAAATCATCAGGCATGTCGGAGGTTCATCCTTTGCCGGGCTAACCTGCAGGGTGCTGACCCTTTTCACCTGGCAAACCACCAAGAAGTCAAAATGCTGTACTTTATGAGCTGTTTTGCAAGTCATGTTTGATATCTGATGTTAAAATGTTATTAGTGCAGGTAATGAGTTGGCAAAAGCATGCCAACAAACTTTTTATTAAATACTTAATATAATGTAACATAAATGTTAATGTAATTAATTTAAAATTGTTATATTATCAATATAAAAAAATAAAATAAAACCTATGAATATAACTTATCAGAATAATAATTGTAGTCTTATCTTTTTTCACAAGCTGCTCTTCAAGTCATGTTTGTGATTTGATGATGGTCGTTATTGGTTCAAGTGACAAATTGGCTAAAGCAAGCCAAACATAAAATGAAATGGGTTTTTTTAGATACTTGTTAATGTAAGACATATTATTGAATAAATATTTGGTGTTTTCACTAACTGTAAAATAATAATTACTTATATTTTGTCAATGATTTTTGTTGTGGGCTTATTTGGAACACATGTGGGCTTAAAGGAGAACTCCGGGCAATTTTTACGTTAATCTTGTCATCTAGTCTAGTCATAACCACTACAGTGCTCAATTACCTATTTGTGAGGGTGAAATAAAATAAAAATTTTCGCCGTGAAGGCTTGAATGGTCTTCTGGAAGACCTCCACCAGACCAGCGGGCGCTTGTTGGATTGTTATCGGGCTCAGCAGGCGAGGGAGGCGGCTATAGGAAGTAAAAGGATGCCGGTCCAGGCTGCTAGCCTGGCTAAGGAAACTACCACACAATTCGCCACTGCAGAGACTCATATTCACCAACGACAGCACACAAATGGATATATATGCTACAAATACACATGGAACTGCTGCGTGATGATTATTACCGGAGCCTGGCTGAACACTCTCACTCATCCCAGACGGCAGCTAGCAGCTAAGAGGGTAGGTGAGTTTAAACAATGGCTAAGTTGCTAAATGCTTCTTGTTGTCATGTAAGGTCCCTGTTCATGTTGCACAGACATTTTAATTCCATTTTGTGTCTGTTAAGAGGCACTCTTTATCCTATGCCCCCATAACTGCCGTTTTAGCTGTGTGGGAGCTCTCGGCATTAGCTGCAGCAGCTCCGTGTTGCTAGCACCGATTCGGCTCGTTTTTTTTTTTGCTATCGGCAGTACTCATATACATATAGCGGTCAAGATTAACGTAAAAATTGCCCGGAGTTCTCCTTTAAATGGTGCCACGGTACCAATTAAGCCCATGCCAAACTTTTGACTTTATTCATAAAATATCTTTATTTTATATGATAAAACATACACAAATAAATAAATTTATTTTCAAATGAGAGATTAATCTTACATTTTAACAAATGATTATGTTAATAAACTATGTCAGTAGGAAAAATAACTGAACTCAGATTTTGGTGGGCTTAATGGGTAGGTTTACCGTAGATAGGCATTTGAGCCATGTCAATAGAAATATTGCTTCTTTTCATAAATCCGAGGAACTTGTTATTGTAGCCTAGCTGTTTGAGAGCCTCGAGATTACACGTTTCCAGCCCAGGGTAACCAATTGTTTCAGAATCTGTGTGCTGCCTGCTATAATTTATGACAAATCCTTGTACACAGATAGCGCAGAGGTGTAGCAGAAGGTTGGAGTGCATGATATAGTTATGTTTTAAGCCTAAATCAAGGTAACCTGTTGTTTCAGAGTACTCAGATAAACAGTGATTCATGGCCTGCTAAGAAAAAAGAAAAAACAAAGTCATGTCCTGGAGACTAACGCGGTTAACGTGATAGTGTAGTGGACAGCGAAATGGTCTTTTATACCTTTATTTTTGCTGAGGAAGGTTCGAATCCAGCGCGACAAGGATCATCCTAATTACTTTTAAACACCTTTTTCCCCGCTGTACAATGTTATAGTAATGTAGGGCTCAGATATTCAGTTCAGTGTAGTTTTTATTTGAGTTGCGATGCAAAGGCCAGTAAAATGTTTATGAATATGTAGCGTAATCTGTTGACGTGGGTAGGTTGATAGGTTACACGGCATCTGGAAAGGCTCGGAAACCAGTAGGCACATAACACCGTCACCGCTGGTTTTACATCCACTTTATCAACAAAACTAAATGCTGAGGAACAGTACTAACTTCTTTCATGTTGGTTTGTTTGGAAAACCTTTTGTAATCATAGTTAAACTAATGATGTGCATACTTACCTATCCTGTGTAACTTGATTTTGGGTTTCCAAACGAGCTCCAGCAGTCTGCGCTGCCGAGCGATCTCCTCCTCGTACTCGCCGATAGTTTCTTCAACAACTCGGAAGATTTCTTCAGCAGCAGCAGTTAGTCGCTCGGTGACAAACTCTCTCAGAGACTCAACTAGAGACATCGTTGATGAGTTCCAGCTGAAAGAATGACCTGCACTAGCCAGCAGCAGCATGCAGTTAACGCCACGGGCACTTGTGTTGTTTACTTCCGCTGGGTGTCACACGGATTCAGTTCCGACGGTGGAAGTGCGGGAGCTTTTTGTTCTGCTTTCAACTGATGGCATTTTATTCAAACTTGTGAGTTGGACATCAGCAGTAAGGATGTGTATCTATAAGGTGTATTTGAAGGCGTTCTGCTCATTTATTTATTCACATATTGAATGCTTCTTTGCTTCTGTCCCGTCCCTCGCTTTACTTAAAGGTCCCATGGCATGAAAATTTCACTTTATGAGGTTTTTTAACATTAACATGAGTTCCCCCAGCCTGTCTATGGTCCCCCAGTGGCTAGAAATGGCGATAGGTGTAAACCGAGCCCTGGGTATCCTGCTCTGCCTTTGAGAAAAGGAAAACTCAGATGAGCCGTTTTGGAATCTGCTTGTTATGAGGTCATAACAAGCAAGGTTACCTCCCCTTTCTCTGCTTTGCCCACCCAGAGAATTTGGCCAACCCATGAGAGAGAGAGAAATCATGGCTTTCAAATAAGAAAAGTGGCAGTTGGTCAAGGCCACACCCCCACCCTCCACCTTGCCCCTCCCACTCTCCTCCTCAATAGCTTCAGACACAGAAATGGCACATCCTAAGGAAAGCTCATTGTGGGACTGGCTCTAGTGGCTGTAGTTCTGCACCAAAGCTGAATTTCGGGAAAGAGACTTCAGATACAGTATTAGGGGACCACTAAGGTCTATATAAAAGCATCCAAAGAGCACCATGTCATGGGACCTTTAAGTAGCAGATTGTGGGAATAACACTTAGAACTTCCACAGAGAGAGAAAGAACTGGTTGTAAAAGTCTACATAAAGCTGAAATGCTGAATCTTAGTGTATGCAGATTTTTAACAGACTAACTCGAACTGGATTGATATTCTGAGTCGAGTTTCTATTTGTCGAGTTGTGAACGTTTTTCACTAAGATGTTCTAACTGATTACAGAATTTGGTGAATCAGTTTTTTCTGAATGTTTCTGCTTAAATTAACGCGAGCAGTCGGGCCTTTTATCACAGAAAACACTTATGAATCACATATGTGTATAAGTAGTTAAAGTTATCATGTTCCTGTAGTCGTTTTTGCAAGGGGGTAAGCTAGGGTGACCAAACGTCCTCTTTTCCCGGACATGTCCACTTTTTACGTACTGTCCGGGGCATCCAGGGGGGTTTTATGAATTCATGAAAATAGACTCGTTCGAGATGAGCCAGATCTGCGCAGAATCGATCACCGGCGATCGCCACCCAATGCATGCCGGTTAGATTTTTGTCCGACTTGATCCCGACTTCCTCTGACGTCATGCACACGTGGGCAACGATAATAGGCTCGCGGACGAAAGCAGGCGGCAGCAGCGGGGGGCGGTGACAAAAGTCCGCTCTTAAGTCGGACAGTTTTCCAGCTGATTCCAGCAGCCTTCAGGCTGAACAGGAAGTGACACAAACACTGTGGTCCGATTCCGATTTAATAAAATGTTATCAGACCCATAAATCAGATCGTACACAGTCTCCAGTTGATTTTATTATGACAGAGTAGCTGTCAAAGTTCTCTACATGTGATCTGTTGCTGATTTTAATTACCAACAGACTGTAGATGATCTGTAATCTGAACAGATTTAGTCTCTCTGACTTCTAAACATCACTATCAGCCTCACAACATGTGTTCTGTACAGAATAAGCTTTTAAATCAGACAAATCGCAGTTAAAATCGATCACCGGCGATCGCCGGTGATCGATTCTGTGCAGATCTGGCTCATCTCGAACGAGCCTAATACTACGGTACTTTGTTGTGTGACGTAATTTCCAAGAGGCTGCCTTGTGGGCGGCTCTGCGACGCGCACATACACAGGAACCAGAGCAGACAGCGGAGCAGCAACACAAAATGCCGAAGTGTTTCCTGCTAAAGATTTCCCACCGTGGTCAGAAAACACAGGGGAGACACTTTGTTTCTCTCACTATGACTCTAGATTCGTACTCGCTCGCCGTCACTCTCACTTCTCCCTCGATCTATCACCCACTCCCCACACACACACACATGCTGGCTCGACGCACACACCAGCGCACAAGTATAAACATCAGGCCACTTACGGAGGCTATGGCGAAAGCTCTGCGTGGAGCCTGTGCACAACCATAAAACAAGGCTAGTGCAGCTTCACAGTTGAACAGCAAAAAAAAAAAAAGTCCAACGTACCGTCCCGGTTGGGACCGGACAAGTGGGAGGCGGAGTGCACCGTGTGCAAAGCTGGCACATATGTTTCAGTGTCTTTATTATTTATCTCATTACATTGAAAAGGTAGTAAGAGATATATTACATATTACATTACATGTCATTTAGCTGACGCTTTTATCCAAAGCGACTTACATTTAAAGGGAAATTTCACCGCTGGAAAGCTGAATATATCTTTAAATTGGGTCACTTATGTAGTAGAAATGTGAAAAAAAATTGAAATGGGTGCCTTCTAGGCCAAGATAAGACAGAAAATGTGTTTTTGGCTCATATGGATGAAAGACACCAAATCCCAGAATGCACTTGCTTTGCTGCTGTATGAGGCCACTCCCAAGCCACGCCTGCCCTTTACAGACAGACAGTGAGACGATCAACTCAACAAGTGTGTTTTATTGTCATTTCAACCATATACATGAAAAAAACGTTTCACCGTGGCTCAAGTGGTGTTACACATTTAAAACATGCTTTTTTTTTGCCACAGCTGATACATTATCCGCACTTCTTTCAGCGGATTGATTGATAGCTCCAGAGTAAACAGAACTGTGTCCATGGCAACTCTCTGCTATGCATGGCAACGGTGTGTTATCCTTAGCAACGGTCTGTTATCAAGAAATAACATACCAAATTCTACATTAGAATTCAACCAAGCCATGTAATAAAAGAAGGCTAACACATAGCTACTTGCATTAGCTCTTGGTGGGCTGTGGTATAAACATCGAGTATAAAGACAGCCGTACATTTGCGTGGGATGTAGCTAGAATTGTCGGCATTTTACAGTCACAAACTCCACCAGCAGTTAGTTGGATACAAATCACCCCATTTCTGCAACAGGCAGTCCGGGGTAACACAGCCCACCTCCACTAGTAGTCTTACTCAATATTTCCACAACAACAAAAACACAGCACAGCAGTCTCTAAACTCACGTTGGGAGTTTCGTTGAAGTTGGATGTAGTCCAGTTTGTTTAATGAGCGGACACTTGCAAGCACGATTGGTGAACAGATGGCTGGCTAGCGTTAGCTTTCCACCGGCACACTCGTTCAACGCTCCCCACTGATGAGGTCACTTTACCGGCCACAGGAATCGAGCAACACCGCTGTTCTCCGTGCAGGCAAAGCTTGCGTAGTGTGTCGAGTATTGCGTCCGTAATTAAGTGTCCTGCATATTCTCCGATGTGTTCCAATGTATCCCGGTGGTACACGTGTGTGGTAGTTTGAATGCACATAATTGTTGTTCTAAAATTTCCAAGACTGTATGGCTGCAGCCTGGAGCGTCCATGCCGTCCCGTCTACTTTTCAAAATAAAAGCTTGCGTCCCAAAATTTCCGTCGGGATGAACAGTTTCTGCTCCTGGCTGAGAAGCTAAGCGAGGATTCAAGATGGCTGACACTCGTTTTTTCCTCGGCAATCTCCGGAAAAAGCCGACAGTCCAACCCCCTTTGGGCTATGCAGAAGTGGCTCCTAATACACAATGAATACAGGCTGTAGTCTTTTGCCTCTGGGCAAAAAAGCCTCAGATGACGCAAAAATCGTCATTTTGCGTCATCTGAGGTTTTTTTCCAGACCCTCAATAGGGCTTGGGCGCCGCGTTGCATTCTGGGACGTGGCGGCCATGTTGATGGCCTCGCGAATGTAAACATACAGCAATTCAAGGAGAAGAAGCAGAGTTGGGAGAAAGAAAATATGTTAAAATCCAGAAAAGGATGTGGAATTTACCGGGATACTTTAAATAGGGAAGCCAGGGACCGGTATGTGGAAAAAATTGGCACTATTAAAGGTTTGGATCCCTATGAACTCCCCAAAAAAGATTGGAGCACCGACGACCATTCACGCATGTAATACTTTTAACTAGCTATGTGTTTCAAAAGCGTAGTTAGTAGCTGTCAACCCTCCCGTTTTTTCCGTGTTTCTCACGTATTTTAGCTCTTTTCTCGCTGTCTTCCCTTTTTAGTATTTTCCTGTAAAATATCCCGTATTTGATCTGTAAGCAAAGTCACGTTAGATCTAGCTTCACACAACTCGCTTAGTTAATGCAGCAGTTTTGTAGTACGATTTTTTGCTGTCAGCAGAGGGATAGCAACAGAAAGATGAATGTGGAAAGTTAATCCTTTTTCCCATGGCGATTTATGTGTTGCGCTGTTACACCCCACATTACAGCAACGGTTTACCATGGTTGAAATAGTAAATAAGACACATGACTGAGAGTGACGTTACGTCTATAAACAGTGCGCAGTAGTCCCATAGACAGTATATAAGAGTAGTCCGAGTAGCGGTAAAGGAGGCAATCAACATGGCGGCCACGCCGAGTAATGACGTCACGAAGCCCAAGCCCTATACAGAGATCTCCCCTCTCAGGGGGACATGAGGGAGGGAAGCATGGTCATTCAAAAATACTACCGGGGTTCTACTGATACAAAGCTTAATGCTAATCGGTGAAGTTTCCCTTTAAGTGCTTTCAACTGTGAAGGTTCAAACTCCAGACAACAATTAGTAAGTGCAAGTATATTAGCTTTAAATAAGCAAAGCTACAAAGAGACATATAAAAGTGCATGTTTTTTTGGGGGTTTTTTTGTTTTGTTTTTTATCCGAGGTGTAGTCGGAAGAGAAGTGTTTTTTGCCTTCGGCGGAAGATGTGTAGGCTTTCGGCCATCCTGATGTCGATGGGGAGCTCGTTCTACCATTTTGGAGCCAGGACAGTGAACAGTCGGGATTTCGTTGAGAGATTAGTTCTCCCTCGCTGTGAGGGGGCAGCAAGCAGTTTGGCTGATGCAGAGGGAAGTGGGCGGGTTGGGGTATATGGTTTGACCATGTCCTGGATGTAAGCTGGGGCTGATCCGTTCGTGGCCCTGTATGTAAGTACTAGTGTCTTGAAGCGGATGCGGGCCGCAATTGGTAACCAGTGAAGAGAGCGGAGGAGCGGTGTAGTGTGAGAGAACTTGGGGAGGTTGAAGACAAGCCGAGCTGCTGCGTTCTGAATGAGCTGCAGGTGCAGGCAGGCCAATCAGCAGGGAGTTGCAGTAGTCTAGACGTGAGATGACTAGAGCCTGAACCAGAACCTGAGCCGCCTTCTACGTTAAAAGGGGACGTATCCTTCTGATGTTATGCAGCATATATCTACACGATCGGGTGGTTGCAGCAATGTTAGCACTGAAGGAGAGTTGGTCGTCAAGTGTCACACCCAGGTTTCTAGCAGTCTGGGTGGGGACTACCACAGAGTTGTCAATTGTTATAGTCAGGTCTTGGGTAGGAGAGCCCTTCCCTGGAAGGAAAAGGAGCTTAGTCTTGTTGAGGTTGAGTTTCAGATGGTGTGTAGACATCCAAGAAGAGATGTCAGTCAGACAGGCCAAGATACGTGCTGCTATCAAGATCAAGAAGGTTGTTCTGGTGGAGATAGGTAGAGAGTTGATTATAAATGGGCCGCTCAAGAGTTTTAGAAGAAGGGAGACGGGTCTATAGTTATTTACATCAGAGGAGTCGAGTGTTGGTTTTTTGAGTAGTGGGGTCACTCTTGCCTCTTTGAGGGCATCAGGGAAACAGCCAGTTGACAAGATGATGTTAATGAGATGCGTGAGGAAAGGAAGGAGGTCAGGAGCAATGGACTGGAGAACGTGAGAAGGGATAGGATCCAGGGGGCAGGTGGATGGGCTGGCAGAGGTAATCAAAGTAAGAATTTGATTTGGAGATAGAGGGGTGAAAGAGGAAAGAGTACTGGATGTGATGGATGGTAAGGTGATTTCAGAAGGTGTGGTGGAGAATGAAGATGATGTCATTTATCTTTTTTACTAAATAGTTGAGTGGGTTGGTAGGAGGGAGGAGGTGGACTGGGGAAATCTAGGAGGTTAGAGAAGATGGAAAAACGTTTTTTGGGGTTTGAAAAGAGGATTCAATTTTGGTTTGATAAAAAGAGCTTTTTGCTGCAGAAATAGAGGCAGCGAAGGAGGAAAGAAGAGACTGATAGGTAAGCAGATCATCTGGGTGTTTAGATTTCCTCCATTTCCTTTCCGCTGCCCGTATAGTTGATTTTTCAGCACGCACCGAGTCAGATAACCACAGCGCTGGGGAGGACTTGCGAGCCTGGTCTAGACCACAATCTATAATTTACAAAGCCCCAACAATTCCAGTAATTCCCCCAAGAGCAAGCAGTTTGTGCGACAGTGGCGAGAAAAAACTCCCTATTAGGAAGAAACCTCGGACAGACCCAGGCTCTAGGTAGGCGGTGTCTGACGATGCCGGTTGGGGATGTGATAAACAAAGGCAATAATAGTCACTTTAAGGATAAGGAATAGTGTCTTCAAATGATAGTCGTAGTAGTTCTCATATCAGTGCACTGCAGGGCATTACAGGATGTAGCGCGGCACAGTAGAGCATGGATGGACGTAGCAGGAAGCTGCAGGGTTCAGCAGGATACAGCATGACACTGCAGGGTTCAGCAGGACGCAGCATGACACTGCAGGGTTCAGCAGGATGCAGCATGACACTGCAGGGTTCAGCAGGACACAGCATGACACTGCAGGGTTCAGCAGGATGCAGCATGACACTCCAGGGCCCAGCAGAGCTTGGCAGGGAGTGCAGCAGGACCACAGTGACAGCTGCAACCAAGATCTTGGTGCCAACGTGCTCCAAGGAAATATGCTGGGTGAGAAAAAATCAAAACACAAGGACTCCGGGGAGAAAACTCCTCAGAGCCCGATTAGTAGCAGGCATCCTGTGGGATACACAGAGATGAAAAGTTAGAGGAGAGCAGTCAAAGGAAAGAGGAGAGGAAAAAGTCCAAAGAAGGAAGGAAGGAAGTCCCCCAGACAGTCTAAAACTATAACAGCATAACTAAGAGAAACAGGCAGTTTAAGGAGAGGTGCCTGTTCGGGCTTGGAACTCTCCCCTGCCGGATCGGGCTGTACTAACCTGCCTCCCTCTACTTCTATTATATTATTAATCTGACGACTATGAAGAGAAGCAGGTGGGCCGTGTTAGGCGGACTCTGCAACTCCTCCTCCCTAACTGTAAGCTTTATCAAAGAGGATAGTTTTTAGTTTATTGATAAAGTACATGCCGCCAGAGAAGAAGGAGAGAGTGAACAATATTACGGCGGACAGGTATGGTGTCTCTTGAGATATGGTTGTGAGCTTGGGAGAGTGGGAGAGAATAAGAGATGAAAAAATGGTCTGAGGTATGGAGTGGAGTAACAGTGAGGTTGGATGTAGAGCAGTTTCTGGTGAATATGAGATCTAGATGGTTGCCAGCTTTGTGAGTGGGTGTTAGAATATATTTGTGAAAGTAACGGGTTTGTAGAGTTCATGATGCTGACCTTGTCGCCCCGTTTCCCTGGGTTATGAGAGGCCATCCTGACTTTACAGTGATTTGACATTATAAAGGGAGTGTGAGATATTTCCTGAAAAAAAGGTCTTCTCTGATCGGGGGGGGACGAGGCAACAATGGTCAGTGTTTTGCAAGCGCGTGATTTGTGACAGAGTATGGAAATGACCTGGCTCTCAGGAAACTCCTTAAGTTTGCAGGAGATTAAAACACAGGTGTTCAAATCCAACAATAGCGGCTTGTCTTTTTGAGCTGAGAATGAGAAGTCGAAGTCATGTTTTCATACAGTGTGTTACATATCGTTAGCCGGCTGGAGCCAGAAGATCTGGACTATATCCAACTGATAACAGCACCATGGATGAAGCAGAGAAGGTGGATAAAAACGATAGTTACGTTATTGTAACTCCAGATTCTATGAGTATAGGCGTAGCCCTCTAAGGCTACGCTATTGGGTTTATCCCTTCGCGCATGCGCAGTCGTGAAGATTTTCTTTCCCGCCCTTGCGTACAGTACGGGCTTCAACTACGTCCGCAGATACTGTATATGTACAGAGCGGACCCGTTGTTCATCTCCCAACATCAGCTTTTTCTTCAGCTAATGTAATAGGAGCAGGTGGCCCGAATCTTAGAGGGCTACGCCTATACTCATAGAATCTGGAGTTACAATAACGTAACTATCGTTCTATTTCGTATAGGCTTCGCCCTCTAAGGCTACGCTATTGGGTTAGGGCGAAGCTGATGTAGTCAATGCCACCTGCGACATAGACTTTTATTTTTTTTTTTTTTTTTTCTCTCTCATGCATTGGCAGAAGATCGCATCAGAAGCGTTATTCCGGTAAAAGAGCCTGCCATGGTAAATACTTGACCTAGCTGGCTGCAAAGCACAAGCCATGAGTGTAGGCGTGCATGATAGTGAGAGTTGTAAATGATTGACAATTATGGGACGTCCATGTTCCTCTCAGCCACCCAGTGTAGGGGGGGTGAGGGTCTCAGACGAGTGACCTACACATGCAGCGGTACATATCATGATTGTAGGCGTGCATGGTAGTGAGAGATAGTGACAACATATATATGAGGCACCGCTCTCCTCCCAGCACCCACAGCAAAAAAGAGGGGGGGGGTTGCTGGCAGGCAGAGCACACATACAACGGAGTATATTCGACGTTGAGTGAGGATAGAACCGAGTGGGTCATAGAGGGCTCAGACATATCGCGCAGATAGAAACGGATGAAAGGGCATGGAGATGCCCAGGATGCCGCTGCGCAGATGTCGGCTACTTTCATGTCCTTGAACAGAGTCGGTGATGCCGACAGTGCCCTCGTAGAGTGTGCCCGGATGCCCGTGTTATAGGTCTGGGTGATAGCCTCGCACAGCCAGTGAGACAGACGCTGTTTTGAAAGGGCTGCTCCTTGAGCGTGTTCCCTATAGTGTAAACAGCTGCTGTGTCTGCTTATGTCCGCCGTGCGTAAAACGTGCCGTGATAACGCGCGCGCCGGGCATAACCAGTGGAAAACCTCCTCCGCGTCGTTGTCATGAGGCGGGGGGAAAAACCCTTGAGGGAAAGACACCCTTGACCGAAAATAATTAGTTAGAATCTTTCGGTGTGAACGAGGGGTTTGGCTGCAAGGCGGCTGCGCTCCCGTCCCCTCTAATGGAGAGGCAGGACAGTGAACTGACAGTGCACATAAGTCGCTCACTCTCTTGGCTGACGTCAAGGCAAGGAGTAGCGCCGTTTTTAGTGACAGCAACCTGAGAGAGGCTTTTGCTAGGGGCTTGAAAGGAGGCTTCCCCAGAGCTCGAGCACCAGTGCTATGTCTCATTGGGGTGTGAGAGGGTGCACGGCGGGTTTCTGTCGTCTGACCCCCTTCAAGAAAACACTTTACCAGGGGGTGCGCAAAAACCATCCTCTCTCCATAGCCTTCGTGGCAGGATGAGATGGTCGCTGCGTAGGCTTTGACTGTAGATGGAGCCAAATCATTAACCACTAATGTTTGGAGATAAGCCGACACGAGAGGCAGGGGACACGATGGTCCGCTTCCTACTCCGTGCACCAGCGTTGGGAGGCAACACGCTGTAGTGGAAGGGGCTCTAGCGTTCTGGATAGTGCGCACCACGGCAGGAGGCAAGCCTAATTTCTGCAAGCGTTCCCGCTCAGCAGCCAGCCCCGCAGTCGCTGGGTTACCACCACCGGAGGTGCAATATCGAGCTGTCCAGCTGTGACAGAGCGTCCTCGCGCCACGGCAGTTGCCAGGGGGGGGACCCGCCAGCAGCTGAACCAGAGTCGGGAACCAGGATGCGCTGGTGCGCTCCGGTGTCACTAAGATGACTGACAGATTCTTCTCCCGGATGCGTTCCAGGAGGCGAGGGGTAAGAGGGACCGGAGGAAAGCGTATAGGAGGGTTCTGGGCCAGGGTTGGTTGGGAGAAGGCGTCTATGCCGAGGGAGTGGATTGTCCCGTGTGCTCAAGGAAAAAACACAGAGCGCACTGTGTGTTCTCTCGTGAGGCGAACAGATCCACTTCCGCTTTCCCGAACCTGCTCCGCAGCTCCTGAACAATAGAGGGATTCAATTTCCACTCGTTGTGAGAGGGCCCTCCCTTCGACATTAGGTCTGCCGCCCGGTTCAAAACCCCGGGGATGTAAACAGCTTTGAGGGACCACAGATGACTGTGGGCCCACAGCAGGAGGCTCCTGGCTATTTCCAATAGCCGGGCCGAACGCACGCCGCCCTGGCGGGTTATGAACGCTGCTGCTGTAGGCTAATGTTGTCTGTCCATACGACAACATGTCTCCCTGCTACCACTGGGTGAAGTGTTAAGACCTTCAGCACCGTGGACAGCTCCAGGCAGTTTATGGGGGGGGGGGCATCCTCCTCCCACCACCTGCGACTCGCATATTCCTCCCCAGCCAGTAAGGAACGCGTCACGTGTGACGTCACTTAGCCCAGGGGAACCCCGGTTGAGAGGGTTCGGGGGTTTCCTCAATATGCCAGGTCTGACTGAAGAGAGGGAGGAATGGTCAGCATTCGCCACTTGTGGCGTATAGGCTCGAGTCGCTGGCGGTGAGACCACCTCTGGATTATCCTCATGTGGAGGACACCCAGGGGGGCTACTACGTGACCCGCAGACATCATGCCCAGAAAAAGCATCACAGACAACGCTGACAGTGCCGCGTATGGCGTGGTGCGCGACAACAGAGAGATCAGCGCGTCTCGTCTTGGCGTTGACAGCCTGGCCCTCATGACAATCGAGTTTATGTCCACGCCCAGATAAACTATTGATTGTGCGGGGAGCAGTGAGCTTTTTTGCCAGTTCGTGGCGAAGCCAGTGTTTGCAGATGTTGCAAACTTTCATAGTTTGCAGCGCTGCCTTTTGAGCAGACCGTCCAGGTAAAACAGGACCCTGATGCCTTTTTTCCGCAATGGCTGAAGTGCCGTCTCCATGCACTTGGAAAAAGTGCGGTGGGGTAGTGAGCACCCGACCAGCAGCCGGTTGTACTGGAATGGGCCCCTTGGAAAAAAGCGCAGGAATTTTCTGTGTCTGGGAATAATTGGATGTGAAAGTATAAGTCTTTCAGATCCACAGACGTGAACCATTCGTGGTGGCGCACACATTCCAACACGTGCTTGACCGTCAGCATGTGGAATTTGCGCCCCGTAATGCACCGGTTGAATTGGGGCAGGTCGAGAATAGGACGCAACCCGCCTTTCTTTTGTGTGTCACACTCATCCATGCCGCGCTGTGCTCCGAAAACGGGCGTGCGCATGTTTGTGTTTACAGACATGGCCGGCAAGGAGCGCAGAGTCCGTTCTGCCGCTGAGCGAGACGTGTGATCGTGTCGCCCAGCCCATGGTAGGGCTCTGTTGAAAGGGCGGCGGCCGGTCACCGCCGACTGGGGGCGGGAGCGGCCACCTGGTCACTGTCGTCCCTCATCCCGCTGGCATAGCCGGGGGGAGAAGAATGACTGAGCGGCAACGCTCATAGCGCTTGAGCGTTTGCTCCCGCTGTCTGCATAGTGAGAGAGCAGTGGAGCTCCGCGTGCTGCGGTGGGCTGGTGTGTGCTTGTCATAGATAAACCTATGTGTGCTTGTGTGGGGAACGACTGTCATGTTGTCAGCGCATTGTTCAGTGGGAACGAGGGCTGTTGTGTCTCCGGCACTTAACCGTAGAGGGACAGACGTTACCCGCGCCCCGACATAGCCACGCCTTTGTGGCTCTGGGGTCGGGTTAGACCAGGTGGGGGACACCTTCATGGTCCTCCGGCTCCGTGAAGCCTGCCGGTAATGTGCCGGCAGCCGCTGCGGAGGGGGGCCGGGCGGAGGAGCGGGGCTCGAAGCCTGTGAGGACGCCGCCGCAGCATTTTATGGCAGTTGTCATGGCGACGGCGCTGCTCTGGAGGGACGGGCTTCCAAGAGCCGAGCCTTCGGAGCCGCTCCGCGTCTACGACCGCTTGGTGAGGAGGGACGTGGCTGTCTGATGACGGGCCCCAAATAGTCCATCGGGTTCCTGGAGTGGTGGCCATAGCGGAGATGGGAGAGGTTAGCATACCTGATCCTGGGGGAAAAGGCGCGGGTTTCCGGTGGGCGAAAAAAAGCAGCCTCCGGAAGCAGAATGGACGCCAGGCTCTGCTCCAGGGGGGTTACCGAAGGGAAGCCCACTTCTGTGTTGCCTTGAACCCGAGTGAACGGGGCGTAGCGAGAGACGGGAGCCTTCAGTTTCCCGGGCTGGGAGAGAGAGAGCCTCCTCCACGAACGGCCGAATGCTCCGTGAAGCGCGGCCAGAGTGGAGCCCGTGAGAAGGGCGGCTCCTGAGCGTAACATCCCCACTCAAGAGGCCAAGAGCGGGGGCTGGAAGCTCAGCTCAGCCGGGAGCGCTATGCCTCTCTGGTCTGCCGCCTTTTGATGATCTCCGGCAGATCCAAAAAGAGAGCCTTAGCGGTGGAGGCCACCGAAACGGTGCCCCCGGCCGTTTCAGAGATGGGGAGAGCCGCAATGAGAGGGCATCGATCCCCGTCTCAAGGTCCAGTCCTCCCAGGGGGGAGGAGGGACAACCGGTGACGGAGGCGTTATCCGAGGGAATCGAGCCATCGGGCTCGTGCTCGTCGATAAAGCCTTCCTCCAGCGGATCCAGGGTGTTGACGGATTGCCGTCTGTCTGCCCAGCTGCCATCCCCTTCCCCGCTAGCCTGACAAGCCAGTAAGCTTCCGCCCGCCGGATAAGCTCTTTAGATGGCAGGCGGGCGCAGAACTGGCAGGAGGTGTCGGGGGCGAGAGTCGGGCCCGCGTGAGCGGCACCGAGGCAGGCCTCTTTTTTGCCTTCTCAGCCGCCCTGCTGTATGAATCTTAAGGGACAAAATGGGGGAAATCTTTCATGCAGTTTAGTAGCCTAATATGTTAAGTACAATATGTTTTGCCTCCATATAACCAGGTTTGCAATTATTCAGCCTTAACACATGACTGATGTCTACCATTAGTTGTTTTATGTATTTTTAATATATTTGTTTTACCTGTCCTAAGCCATATTTTTTTAAGAGGGAATTTCCTCCACCTCTCTTTGTCCGGCAGGACAGCCTTCATAACCTTTCTTTTGACCTCCTTGTGGGTCCAGTACGAAAATATTCCCTGAAAAGTAAAACATAAGTAAACATGTATTGGCAGAAAACACATAATTCTTATCTAGGCATTAACATTAAAAGTACCTTTTTTCCCCTCTCAACCCAGGTGCTGGGAACAGCAGCCATTGCGCCGTCCAGGAATTCTACAACCGTATATTTTTTATCAGTCATTTCTACAAAGGAAAGGAAGGAAAGGTAAGCATGATAAAGTAGAGTGTTATATTGCGTTGTTGAGCATGCATGGCCCGTTCAATTGAAAGTCCACTCACCACGTCAAGGTACAGGCAGACATAAACTATACATTACACAAGGACATAGAAATGGCAGGGTTATTGACTGTTTCAGGTTAAATTCAGCATTAGGTTGGGTTAGATTGAACAAAACGATGTGAAAGAACATTACCGACAATGACACTGTCCTGTATACTGTCCTGTGACTCCATGACTGTCCTGTATACTGTCCTGTGACTTCATGACTGTCCTGTACACTGTCCTTTGACTCCATGACTGTCCTGTACACGGCTCTGTGACTCCAATACACTGTCCTGTACACTGTCCTGTGACTCCATGACTGTCCTGTATGCTGTCCTGTGACTTCATGACTGTCCTGTACACTGTCCTGTGACTCCATGACTGTCCTGTATACTGTCCTGTGACTTCATGACTGTCCTGTACACTGTCCTGTGACTCCATGACTGTCCTGTACACTGTCCTGTGACTCCATGACTGTCCTGTATGCTGTCCTGTGACTTCATGACTGTCCTGTACACTGTCCTGTGACTCCATGACTGTCCTGTATACTGTCCTGTGACTTCATGACTGTCCTGTACACTGTCCTTTGACTCCAATACACTGTCCTGTACACTGTCCTTTGACTCCATGACTGTCCTGTACACGGCTCTGTGACTCCAATACACTGTCCTGTATACTGTCCTGTGACTTCATGACTGTCCTGTACACTGTCCTGTGACTCCATGACTGTCCTGTACGCTGTCCTGTGACTCCATGACTGTCCTGTATGCTGTCCTGTGACTCCATGACTGTCCTGTACACTGTCCTGTGACTCCATGACTGTCCTGTATACTGTCCTGTGACTTCATGACTGTCCTGTACACTGTCCTGTGACTCCATGACTGTCCTGTACACTGTCCTTTGACTCCAATACACTGTCCTGTACACTGTCCTTTGACTCCATGACTGTCCTGTACACGGCTCTGTGACTCCAATACACTGTCCTGTACACTGTCCTGTGACTCCATGACTGTCCTGTATGCTGTCCTGTGACTTCATGACTGTCCTGTACACTGTCGTTTGACTCCATGCACTGACTCCATACTGTACACTGTCCTGTGACTCCATGACTGTCCTGTACACTGTCCTTTGACTCCAATACACTGTCCTGTACACTGTCCTTTGACTCCATGACTGTCCTGTACACGGCTCTGTGACTCCAATACACTGTCCTGTACACTGTCCTGTGACTCCATGACTGTCCTGTATTCTGTCCTGTGACTTCATGACTGTCCTGTACACTGTCCTGTGACTCCATGACTGTCCTGTACACTGTCCTTTGACTCCATGACTGTCATGTACACTGTCCTTTGACTCCATGACTGTCCTGTACACTGTCCTGTGACTCCATGACTGTCCTGTACACGGCTCTGCGACTCCAATACACTGTCCTGTACACTGTCCTGTGACTCCATGACTGTCCTGTATACTGTCCTGTGACTTCATGACTGTCCTGTACACTGTCCTGTGACTCCATGACTGTCCTGTACACTGCTCTGTGACTCCAATACACTGTCCTGTACACTGCTCTGTGACTCCAATACACTGTCCTGTACACTGCTCTGTGATTCCCTGTACACTGTCCTGTGAGAACATAAACACTCCTTGTGACAGTCCTCTTCATTGCTGGGGCTGATCCACTCAGCAACAGTTTCAGCTGTTATGTTGTTATGCAACTGCATGGAGGACTTCCATGAAGACAATCTCGTCTCTGTTTTCCACCATTATTGCTCTCTTGGTGCAGTTGGCTTCTGAAACCATCATTATTGAATAGCGCTTTGAGTGCACCTTGAAACATCCAATAATGCGGGAGTCACAAGGACTCAAAAACGAGGGAAGAGGTGATTCATATACCCGACACATTAACAATGGACTTCCAGGATCATCTTTGTTGTCTGTTTCTTCGATCACCTCGTAGCATTTGCCGTCGACAACAAAGCTGTTGTTTGGTCGTGACACTTTACTTTTCTCTAGCAGTATGATGTTCCTTTGGTGTTGCTTCATCTCTTTGAGCCTCTTTGCTACCTGTACAAGTGGCTGTTTTCCTGATCTCACAAGCCGTTTTATTCATTGCATGTAATTCTCAAACACAAATGCACTGCAAGCATCCAGACATCCAAATCTTCTTGCTTCTGCAGCGACATGCACAAGAGAGTGTACATTGTACACCATGAAATGCTTCCCATAAAGGTCCTTGACTTGATCAACAATAAGCCATCAGCTCCTCAGCATACTTGTTGTGCTCCTGTTGGTGTGAGCTAAGGAGGAGACTCAGGGCTATGCTGAACTACATGAAGTGATCATACAGCTCATCCTTTAGTATGCCCTTCAGCACCACCTTCCCTGTGTACACTGCAAATTGGCGTAGCTCTGTGGCTTTCCATCTGTCGATATCCTCCAGCTTTCGAGGTTTTCTGGCAAAGCAACTGGGCATTGATTTCCTCAATGACAACAACCTCTCGCTTACCTCATTTATTTGCGTGTCCTCTGCGGTCCCTTTATCCAGACTTGTAGGAGTTTCTTCATGACTCCTAAGCAGACTTGGTGCATGTAATCGATGGGAAACTGCTCAACCATGTCTACTGGGAGCCTCATCAGTGGTGTTGGTGGAATGTCCTCGTTGTGTTGGCGGTCCTCCATCCAGCGGCGGAACTTGTCATCTGTTCTTAGGCTGAGATCATACACTTCTGGGAATGTCATCCTTCCTTCCCATACACCTCTCTGATCACACTTGTCACAGCCATGATAACCTGTGTATTGTTTGATGCATTTGACAAAAGCTCGAGCAGGTGCATCACAGACAAATACAGCGAATTTTCACTCTGATGGCTCCATTGTTGAGACCATCTCTCAGTAGGTCCTGAAGATCATCTACCATTTCCTCCAGGAACTCAAGCGAATTTGGTTTAGAGGAGCCTAGTGTTAGGACCACAGGAAACACAGTTTGTGGTTGTAGGGGAATACAGCAAAGGACTGGCCACATTGTTGTCTTGCTGCTCTTGAAAAGTGTAAAGCCATCCACATTCAAAGAGATTTCTATTTCTCCTAACACTTCAGTAACTTCTCTTGGGTAAAGCTACAGCTGTGAGTGTGTCCTTGAAATCAAAATGTATGTATTGCATGCCCGATTTGGTATTGACTTCAACGTGTCTTGGAGTTTGCATCAGAGTACGAGCAGTTGAAGGCAATTCGGGATGGCCATGTATTTTTAAACCCTTCAGAAGTTCATCCAAGGCAGTGTGGGAGATCTGGTGTTTTGAGGCCCACCCCTGAAGAAAATCCTTAATTGAATGAGGATTGTCCTCCACTTCAGACTCTTCTGAGGTGGTACTTGCCTCCTGTTCTGTAGCGTCAAAGTCACAGGCCAGAGAAGCAACTGCACCCACCTGTTCCTCACTGTCCTCTTCCGTCTCTTCTGAGATGCTTTTCTCCCCTTGTTCTGTAACCTCTAAGTCAGAAACAACATTGTCTTGTTCCTGCTCCATTGCTGCTCCATTGTCTTGTTCTTCCTCTTCCATTTCTTCACTTTGTTGGTGGTTGACAGTCAGCAGTGTCCTTTCAGCAAACTTCCATCGGCGAGTGTACTGCTGTCTTTGCAACCTGTCCATTCTTGAACGGTCTAAACAAATAAGGAAAATAAATAAATAGAGAGAAACAAAACCATATTGACACAAGTATTGGGACGCTTATAAGTAAACCCATTCAAAGTTTATTATTGATTTATTGAGAGTGGAGTTAATGGATATATGTATGTTGTTCGGCTCTCGCCCAGTCCAAAATAAATAAATAATTTCATAGAACCTAATTGTTATATCAGTATCTATATATTTTTATCTGAGTGGTCAGTGAGTGGTTTATCAGGAAAATATAGCTTTAAATGAATATATTAACAACAGTTCTGTGCACAACTTTATTTATTTTTTTTCCATGGTAAGGATGACATCTACATGGCCCATATGCCTCCCATAAAAGTGTGTCCATCTGTTTCTCATTGAATAGGTCTTAGTCTAAAAAAGGAACCTAGTTTAAGAGCTTGACATTCCCCCATGAAACAGTCTGTGATGTGTATCCGGATGTTGAGGTTCATCATTTTCTGTTTATATTGTGTTGCGTGGTACACATGGTGCTACGCCGTGAGCGAGATAATCTTAAGGCGTTCTTTTTCTTCATTAACTTCAGAGATAAAAAGTAATGACACAATTCTTTATGAAAAACATTAACGTTTGGAAGTGTTTTCAGAAATCTATTCTTGTGTATAAATAATTTCCCAAGAATAATGAATGTGTTAACTGCTAATCATGCACTTCATTTTTCATAAACATTCCAAAAATTATATTTTCCTTAAATACAGGCAGATCTTCAATTTAGAAATAAACCAGTAACAAATCCTCCATAGTTATAGTGGAATAAGAATATAAATAATACAATATCATGATCATGAAACAGTTAACTGAACAGCACTGGACAACAACACATTTCTGTAAAACTGATGGTAAATATCAACAAACAGAAATCATCTGAAATCACTTCCAAACTGAATCCTAAGGAATCAATCAGGAATTTCAGACAACAACAGAGCTCAAATCCTAAGGATCTGCTATATCTACTATGGAAAAAATATGAATAACTAAGCTTGTAAAATAAAACAAAATAATAACACACTAATGTCAACGTAAAAAACAATGATAAAAACCAAAAAAGATAAAAGCTAATATACTGAAAACTAACTTAGAAAAAAGAAAAGTGTATAAAAAAAAGGTAAAAGATATAAAGGTTTCAATAAAACATAACACAATGCATGTAAAATGTGTAATAAAAAAAAGATGTAAGAAGAACAGAAGATATATTAAAACAACAATCAACACAAGGCAGCCAGCGCAGCTTGAATCAAATAGAATGCGCAAAATTCCGCAGATGAAATGAAGTTATTTGATGATTAACTCCCTACAAATGTAAATCAATAACAACAATGCGCCTCTATACATGTTATTGAAATCATTATATAAGAATAGCTTATAACAACAGCAGTCGACAGCAGCACCAATTTACTTCCGTGGCAGGTTACCAGTTTGTGCAGTTACTTCTTGTTAGTGGCAGCGAAGGGAAGCGTTATAATCGTCATGAAGCCACAGAATTTAGAATGTCTTTTCAAACTCAGACAGAAACCTTGACACAGCGCGAAGTTCCGATCTGTTTTGGTGGGTACCTTTCTATTCCTATTCTAGGAGAAGTAGGGAGGAGCAGCAGAGAAAGAGTGGAGGAGGATGGGGTGAAGAGAAGAGAGATGAGCAGCAGGAGGAG